>JAGDQO010003287.1:0-10762 GCA_018342035.1 Solanum appendiculatum | reverse complement strand
ATAACGGATCGGCGGTAATCCTCCGAAGTTGTATTAGTAAAATACGACAAGATTTATACGAAAGATTAACAAAGGGAGTTTAAAAACTTACAAACTGTTTATTTATATGAACATCAACATGAAAGAGCTACAGGCGGAAGCATTAAAAACATAAGAGAGAGAGGTTTTCAGTATTGGGTACAATAGCTGATGCCTTAACTGATGAGAGAGTCCCTTCTTTTATAGAGTAAGAAGATGCTCTTTACATTATTTGACAGTCCATTGTCTGTTAAGTGGGGCTGGCTTTTACTTAAAGTAAAAGTAAAGTATTAGATTCCTTTTTAGGAATAGTAAAGTGTCTCCTTTTGAAAAGTAATTCCGACCTTTGGCCTCTACTTTTCTCAAGAGTCAAGTTGCTATTCATAATCAGGGTCCACATAAGACTGTGCAATTCCTTTTAGGTCGCACATATCTCCATTACTGCTGCCCGAAGATGCTGCATCGCTGATGAGTTGCATGATTTGTGTCTCTGTATAATCTTCAAGATTATCCATAGCCTTTTTAAGCTTAGCTTTAAGTTCTTCTTTTGAAGTCTTGATTTTACCCGGTCTGACGACTGGAGTATTAACGATGGGTTTTCCAACTGGCTTGGGAGTCCATCCTTTGATCATAACTTCTTTGGCTAAGAAGCGGATTTTATCTATTTCTACCTTGGTAAAATTCCAAGAAATAATATAAGAAATTCTTTTCTGAATAAAAAACTTACATAGTTTAATATATTCTGGGAGAGTAGATATCTCCGGATTATTCTGAAACTCACTGAACTTGACATGGAATTGTTGTGGCAATATCTGCAGATTTCCCCCAAAAATGTTCCACCATTCGTAGAACCATTTAGGAATAATTGATTTAATTACCTGGGGGCAATATTTGACAAACCAAGTATGTCTTGGTCGGAGGTACATGAAATTAAACCAAGCTGATTTGTAATCATGCCAATTGTATGTTTGTGGCCTATGAGGCATTGTTAATGACACTGGAGTGTGTAAATGATCTGTATACCATTCGAACGGAGACAAGATTCTCTTGATTGTGAACCTGGAGTATCTGATGAAGTCAGGGTTTTGATCATCCCTGTTATGTTCAATCTCGATGGATTCGGTATCTACCAAAATAGCTTCATAAAACTTTCTGGTTTTGTAGGAACAGTCTGTATCAACGAAGTTGCCATCCGTGTAGCAAGGCTTGATAAGGGTACCAACTTCAAAGTTTTCAAATTCTCTATCTAAAGCAAGTAAAGGTAACATTTGGGTTGTTACAAAATCAAATTTTTCTTCTTTTTGGATAGAAGTTTGAGTAGGAGTAGGAGTAGGTATTTCAGGCTTAACAGCTTGGGCAAAAGACTCAGGGGTCTTCATAGTATAATTGTCTTTAGTTTGGACATTAGAGCTTGAAGCTCCTGGAGTTAAAGGTCTGTTTGGCCTTAACTGTATCAACTTGGTAGGATTGGGGGGAGGAGCAGGCAATTTGGGATAGTCTGCCAACATAGTGAATCTATTGTCAAATACCGGTCTTTGTGGGGTTTTGGCCGGTGTCATTGGAGGTAAGACGAATGGTTTCGTCAGAGGTTTTCCTTCTTTCGAAGGAGTATTAGGCTTGAAAGGCCTCATTCTTTCCCTGTAAAAATTCTCTTGTTAGAAAATCTGGTAAAGAGTTATTTTCTCCTTTTATGAAATCTATCTGAAAATCAAAGCTAGATAGTAGAGCTTGCCATCTAGCAAATATTTGTTTTGAAACAAGATTTTTTACATCTTTTTGCAAAATTTCTTTAGCTGATTTACAATCAACTCTTAATAAAAATTCTTTGTTAATTAAATCATCTTGAAATTTTGTGATACATAGCACTATAGACAAGATTTCCTTTTTAACAGTGGAATAGTTCCTCTGGGCAGAATTCCAGATACCAGAAGTGAACCTAACTAATTGTTCAGGAGATTCTGAGGTTTTTCTTTGCTTAAGAATACCTCCATAACCAATATCTGACGCATCGGTTTCTACGATCATAAAGTTATTAGGATTAGGAATACCTAGACATGGAAGACTTTGAACTAATTTCTTAATGGCTATAACAGCCTGAGTTTGTTCAATTCCCCAAGGAATTGGAGTCTTCTTAAGCCTTTTATATAAAGGTTCACAGGTTTGTCTGACTTTAGGTATGAAATCAGCCACATAGTTTAAACTTCCCAAAAATCTTTGCAATTGGGTTTTGTCAGTAATTTCATCAGGAAATTTGGATGAGAACTCGATGGCTCTACAAATAGGTTTATAACTTCCTTGATAAAGGTCATGACCTAAAAATCTGATTGCGGTTTGGAAAAGCTTAATCTTCTTAGCACTGACTACTAGGCCATTTATCTTAACAATCTTAAAGAAGGTATTAAGATGCTTAAAATGAGAATCAATATCATCAGAGAAGATAAGCACATCATCAATATAAACAATCGACATGTAGCTATAATCATTAAAAATGTTATTCATAATATTTTGAAATTCAGATGGGGCATTTTTTAACCCAAAAGGCATGACATTCCATTCATATTGTCCAAACGGGACATTGAAAGCAGTTTTATATTTATCCTTATCAGCAATTTGTATTTGCCAAAAACCAGATTTCATATCAAACTTACTATAGACATTAGCCTTATAAGTTCTTTTTAACAAATCTCTTTTATTAGGTATAGGATACCTAATCCATTTTAAAACAGCATTTAAAGGCTTATAATTAATAACGAGTCTAGGTGCTCCTCTTTCTTTTTCAGCACTATTGTTGACATAGAAAGCAGAGCAACTCCAAGGAGATTTAGACACCTTAATAATTTTATTTTTTAATAAATTATCAATTTCTATTTTACAATAATCAAGTAATTCATGATTCATTTGAATGGGTCTAGCCTTGGTAGTAATAGCCTGTTCATTAAATCCATCAATGTAAGGCAAATCCACAATATGCTTTTTTCTTTCCCAGAATGCATTTGGAAAATCAGAGCAAATTTCACTTTCGAATTTTTTATGAAGATTGGATATTTTAACTTCCATCTCCGGGGTTTTTAAAATTTGCTCAATTTTTTTAATTTTTATTTCTTCTTTGAGAAAATTAACATGTTGAGATCAAGAGTTTATTCTAAAAACGGTCTTATCTCTGATAAAATTACTTTCATCTTGAGAAAGAGTTTTAACAAATGGAAAATGTAACTCTTTTCCAAAAATGGAAGTAGTAATACCATTAAGATTAGTAATGAAAGGTTTTATCTGAGTGATAAAAGGAATTCCAAGAATGATATCTTCATTAATATCTTCAGTAATAATAAAATCATTGGTTAAACAGATACTATTATTGCAAATATGAGCTTTAGAAAGCTTATAATTAATTTTTAACAACTCACCAGTAGCGGAATATAGTTTAGAAGTACTTTTCTCTAAGTACTTTGTAGGAACAATACCTTTAACAATGCAATTTCTATCTGCACCACTGTCAAGTAAAGCAATTTTATTAATAACAAAATTTTTATTGACAACAATCTTAATAGGAATATGATGACTCTGAGGTCTAACAGAAGTAATAACATCGATACCTGGACAAGAGGTAGTCGCGATATCAGGAGTAGGTGTGGCAGAAAGATCAATATTGAAAGGAGGATAATCTAAGTTATCCTTTTCAGGGATATCTTCTATTTCTTCATCGAGATTTTGTTTATCAATCTCTTTGAGGATTCTATCAGTAATGACATCAGTTTCGACTTTCCCAAGTCTAGATTTAATATCTTTGATTTCTTCTTTGAGAGTCTTAACTTCTCTATGAAGATCAGAAATAGTAGGTTCAGCATTTCTTTCGAACCTGTTCATGATTTGTTTCATGCTGAAAGGTTCAACCATAGTACGAGCTTTAGGCTTTTCTTTTTGGTTGAGAATAAGATTCTTGAGTTCTACAAGATATTTTTTCCTAGCTTCTTCATTATCAATATGTTCGATAATGTCGAAGAGAGCTTCTTTAGAGTCGTTACTAAGGACTCTGATTTGAGGAATAGTTTCACAAACACAGAAAGCCTCTGTACAATTGCAATCTTTTCCTGATTGACTAGAATCTGAATCATAATCGACATTGATATCTTCTTCGTCGCTATATTCAGCAGAGTTATTTGAAGAATCGGATAAAGGTTCTTCAAGAATAGAAAAAAGTTTTTCTTTTGTTGCCTCGTCTATTTCAAGACTGTTGATCTTCTTCTGTTTTCCAGATCTGCATTCACTAGCTCTATGGCCAGATTTTCCACAAGTCCAACATACATCCTCTTTGGATTTCTTAAATCCTTTTCGTCCCTTTCTCCTTTTGGACGATTTCTTATATTCCTTATCAGAAGTTCTTCTAGACTTACTACGATGGGTTTTCTTGCTATCTTTGTTTTCTTTTCTAAGCTTCCTAGAAGGGGGAGTTAAAGTAACAAATCCGAAGTCTTGACAAAAACTTCCTAATTCTCTTCTTGATGAAGATTTTTCTCTTTTAAGTTGATGCTTCAACTTAATATCTGTGCAAAGTTCTAAACCAACAGTGTTTATAACACTAATGAGATCACCATAAGTCATCTGATCATAAGGAATTTTTCCATCATTCCTATCTTGGATTTTGGTTCTTACCTTATCGGCAAAGAGAGGAGGGAGACCGCTAACAAATCTTTCTTTCCAAAAGTCTAAGTTACAGTCTGGTCTAATCATAACCTTTTGCATAAAATTATACTTATACCAGGTGAAATCGTCTAAGGAAGGACACTAATATTGTTAAGGATTTGGAGACTCCTATCCTGAAACAATTTTGGTTCTCCTATAAAATGTTTGGCAATGTGGTATAGAAGGGTAGCACATGCATCTTCTTTAACCACTTCAGTTGGAACTTCAGTAGTTCCCTCTATCTTAACTACTATCTCAGTAGCATGAGCTTCATAGATAATTTTCTTAGTTTCTTCTGAAACATAATTATCCCACCAATGTTTAATCATACCAGTAAATCCTGCAAGAATCATAGAAGCAGCTTCCTTATCAGATGAATTTCTTATTTTATAAGCTGTGATTGCTATTCCCATCTCGTGGAGCTTGTTGTATATTTGATGTTCTGCAAGACCATCTATGTTCCATTCAGTAATACTACTTCCTTCATGAGAAGAAGTGGAGAGAAAAGCATTTTCCTCATACTGGAGATCAGGGAAGGAAGGTCTTTTATGATAGTTTTTTCGGTTATGAAATCTATCATTGGAGAGTTTTTGAACAAGATCATCTTTCTCTTTTATGGTAGCAACTTTTTTACCACCAATAACGGATTGACGAAATTCTTCTGTAGTAGGGATGGAAGAGGCTTTCTTATTTTTTCCCGATATAGAGAAATTGGCAAGTTTTTCATTGATTTTATCTAAAATATTGTCAGATATATCAAAGGTATTTTTGAGCTTAGGATAATTTTCTCTGGAAAATTCATTGATTTTGAATATAGGATTTGGGTCTATTTTCTGACTCATGTTTGTAGAAGATAGAGGGACAGGCCTTCCTGAAAAAGAGGCTCTTTCTTTGGAATCTTCAATTTGTCTAGAAACGACATGAAGAATTTGATTTGTATAATTATTTTGTTCTATAATCTTGTTGATTTCAAGATTGGTAGCAAGGACAGAAGGTTTTTCTTCGGAGAGGATTTTGAAAGGAGAAGCTTTTATAATAATTCCGGAAATAGGGATATTTATTCCTTCAAGAGGAGGAGTAATGCTTTCAACCACCTTGTTTGAAGCAGTATACCATTTATTGATAATGACTTTAAGAGAGTCTTTTTGATTATCAATTTTGCCGGTCATTTCAAACCATTTGAAGAAATCTATTTCACATTGGATTCTTTTCATATCCAACATCCAAGAGTTTGCAAAATTCTCTCTTTCTTTGAGAGTATAAGTAGCCTTATACCAATCTCTGTTGATTTGGTTATGAGGATGAGTCCAAGATTCTTGCAGAGTCTGAGGATTAGGAATAAAATCTTTTTCAGATTTGATCATCTTTAAATGATCAGGTATAGAATCTTTTTGATTTGGAGGTGGTTCCATTTCACTGGCTGTAGGACTACCAGGGATTTCTTGATAAAAATCTTTAGGGACATTTCCCGAAAAATCCACACCAGTAACTTTTCCTTTGTCATTATCTCTTCGGATAAGTTTTTCATCTTCATCACCCTCCGGGGTTTTTGAAGAAGAGGGTGGGTGAGGAGCAGTCCTCGAAGGAGCAGATGGCGAATAAGGAGCCATCCTAGCTGGGACAGACGAACAAGACGCTCTTCTAGAAGCAGTTCTGGATAAAGAATTCTCAAGGAATTTTAGATCTATAGAACCATCAGGGTATTGAATTACCCTATCAATGCGAGATTTTTCTGAATGAGAGGAAAAAGGTTGAGTGATAGCATCAAAATGCCATTCGTCGTTAGACAGAATGTCATTCCAATTGATCAATCTAGGGACGAATATTGAACTATGCTCATGATTGGCCTCCATGAGCATGGTTACACCCTTTTGGCTCTCAATTCGAGCCTTTGGTGCAAGAGTAGTAGACATAAAGCGATAATATACTCTGTAATAATCGCTATTATCGGAGTATTGGCTTTGCTATTAGATTTTTAGTTTTGCATGAGGTCAAAAGAGTCCATGACATTAGGATCATTAATGTCTATGAAAGTTAGGGATAACAATTAAAGTAAACCGGGCATCGGCTAGATTACTTTGAAGAACACCTAACAGCGAATGTCATCAAAAGAGTAAAGAAATCTGTTGTCATCTCTAAGGAGACACAAATAGGAATATCTAAGCCTTTCCTGAACAGGGGCTTAACAGCAACTTGCACGAAAACCAATATGCAAATACTTGAATTTATTTTGAACGATTAATACGTTACATTCATAAGGAATAATTTCAAGAGAATTATTAATGTGAGCACAGTTGATTCACAAGTTTTTAATATTTGATTAACAAATAAATTAATTTACCTAAATGATAATAGTTTAAAAGGTTCCTCTGGTATATTCCCAGTTTTGAAGATCATTTTCAAGGTTTAGCAATTCTTTAGTTGCTGAGAGGATAAATAACACTGTTTTAAAATATGCTGGGTGGTTTCCATTTTTAACGATACTGTCTTAAGGACTTATAGACAAAAAATATATTAAAATAGAAACAGATATTCAAGCATGACAATCAATAATATAAAAAATATGCAAGAGATATAAAGATCTAGATCTTAGTTTCTAAGGGGAGGTTCTTTTGGTTTTACATCTGTTCTTTCTCTAGATTATCTTCTACGGGCATCACCATACAAGGTCTAACGCTCTCCTAGCTGTGACGGACCTATTTAATTCGGGCTAGCCAACGTATGAACCGGGGGTATTATTCGGTTACCTCACACACTTAGAGAAGAAAGAACACCTCACACCAATTATAGAAACAAGATTAAGAACATAATATCAATTAACATATTAAAATATTAAAATAGATTAATCAAAGCTTAAATAATCAATTCATAAATTAATATAAATTTTGTCATGCCCTAGACAGTATATGTACTTAGCTGCTCATGCTAGGTACGTATACTGTAGTCCTACAGCCAGTGAAATGGAACCACCTCCAAATCAAAAAGATTCTATACCTGATCATTTAAAGATGATCAAATCTGAAAAAGATTTTATTCCTAATCCTCAGACTCTGCAAGAATCTTGGATTCATCCTCATAACCAAATCAACAGAGATTGGTATAAGGCTACTTATACTCTCAAAGAAAGAGAGAATTTTGCAAACTCTTGGATGTTGGATATGAAAAGAATCCAATGTGAAATAGATTTCTTCAAATGGTTTGAAATGACCGGCAAAATTGATAATCAGAAAGATTCTCTTAAAGTCATTATCAATAAATGGTATACTGCTTCAAACAAGGTTGTTGAAAGCATTACTCCTCCTCTTGAAGGAATAAATATCCCTATTTCCGGAATTATTATAAAAGCTTCTCCTTTCAAAATCCTCTCAGAAGAAAAACCTTCTGTCCTTGCTACCAATCTTGAAATCAACAAGATCATAGAACAGAATAATTATACAAATCAAATTCTTCATGTCGTTTCTAGACAAATTGAAGATTCCAAAGAAAGAGCCTCTTTTTCAGGAAGGCCTGTCCCTCTATCTTCTACAAACATGAGTCAGAAAATAGACCCAAATCCTATATTCAAAATCAATGAATTTTCCAGAGAAAATTATCCTAAGCTCAAAAATACTTTTGATATATCTGACAATATTTTAGATAAAATCAATGAAAAACTTGCCAATTTCTCTATATCGGGTAAAAATAAGAAAACCTCTTCCATCCCTACTACAGAAGAATTTCGTCAATCCGTTATTGGTGGTAAAAAGTTGCTACCATAAAAAGAAAATGATCTTGTTCCAAAAAACTCTTCCAATGATAGATTTTCATAAACCGAAAAACATCCATAAAAGACCTTCCTCTCCGCTGATCTCGTATGAGGAAAGTTGCTTGTTCTCTCCACTTCTTCTTGAAGGAAGTAGTATTACTGAATGTGACATGATGGTCTTGCAGAACATCAAATATACAACAAGCCTCCACGAGATGGGAATAGCAATCACGCTATAAAATAACTCTTTACCAGATTTTCTAACAAGAGAATTTTTACAGGGAAAGAATGAGGCCTTTCAAGCCTAATACTCCTTCGAAAGAAGGAAAACCTTTGACGAAACCATTCGTCTTACCTCCAATGACACCGGCAAAAACCCCACAAAGACCGGTATTTGACAATAGATTCACTATGTTGGCAGACTATCCCAAATTGCCTGCTCCTCCCCCCAATCCTACCAAATTGATACAATTAAGGCCAAACAGACCTTTAACTCCAGGAGCTTCAAGCTCTAATGTCCAAACTAAAGACAATTATACTATGAAGACCCCTGAGTCTTTTGCCCAAGCTGTTAAGCCTGAAATACCTACTCCTACTCCTACTCCTACTCAAACTTCTATCCCAAAAGAAGAAAAATTTGATTTTGTAACAACCCAAATGTTACCTTTACTTGCTTTAGATAGAGAATTTGAAAACTTTGAAGTTGGTACCCTTATCAAGCCTTGCTACACAGATGGCAACTTTGTTGATACAGACTGTTCCTACAAAACCAGAAAGTTTTATGAAGCTATTTTGGTAGATACCGAATCCATCGAGATTGAACATAACAGGGATGATCAAAACCCTGACTTCATCAGATACTCCAGGTTCACAATCAAGAGAATCTTGTCTCCGTTCGAATGGTATACGGATCATTTACACACTCCAGTGTCATTAACAATGCCTCATAGGCCACAAACATACAATTGGCATGATTACAAATCAGCTTGGTTTAATTTCATGTACCTCCGACCAAGACATACTTGGTTTGTCAAATATTGCCCCCAGGTAATTAAATCAATTATTCCTAAATGGTTCTACGAATGGTGGAACATTTTTGGGGGAAATCTGCAGATATTGCCACAACAATTCCATGTCAAGTTCAGTGAGTTTCAGAATAATCCGGAGATATCTACTCTCCCAGAATATATTAAACTATGTAAGTTTTTTATTCAGAAAAGAATTTCTTATATTATTTCTTGGAATTTTACCAAGGTAGAAATAGATAAAATCCGCTTCTTAGCCAAAGAAGTTATGATCAAAGGATGGACTCCCAAGCCAGTTGGAAAACCCATCGTTAATACTCTAGTCGTCAGACCGGGTAAAATCAAGACTTCAAAAGAAGAACTTAAAGCTAAGCTTAAAAAGGCTATGGATAATCTTGAAGATTATACAGAGACACAAATCATGCAACTCGTCAGCGATGCAGCATCTTCGGGCAGCAGTAATGGAGATATGTGCGACCTAAAAGGAATTGCACAGTCTTATGTGGACCCTGATTATGAATAGCAACTTGACTCTTGAGAAAAGTAGAGGCCAAAGGTCGGAATTACTTTTCAAAAGGAGACACTTTACTATTCCTAAAAGGAATCTAATACTTTACTTTTACTTTAAGTAAAAGTCAGCCCCACTCAACCGACAATGAACTGTCAAATAATGTAAAGAGCATCTTCTTACTCTATAAAAGAAGGGACTCTCTCATTAGTGAAGGGATCAGCTATTGTACCCAATACTGAAAACCTCTCTCTCTTATGTTTTTAATGCTTCCGCCTGTAGCTCTTTCATGTTGATGTTCATATAAATAAACAGTTTGTAAGTTTTTAAACTCCCTTTGTTAATCTTTCGTATAAATCTTGTCGTATTTTACTAATACAACTTCGGAGGATTACCGCCGATCCGCTATTGGTATCAAAGCCATGTTGGCAGTATACGTACCTAGCATGAGCAGCTAAGTACATATACTGTCTAGGGCATGACAAAATTTATATTAATTTATGAATTGATTATTTAAGCTTTGATTAATCTATTTTAATATTTTAATATGTTAATTGATATTATGTTCTTAATCTTGTTTCTATAACTGGTGTGAGGTGTTCATTCTTCTCTAAGTGTGTGAGGTAACCGAATAATACCCGGTTCATACGTTGGCTAGCCGAATTAAATAGGTCGTCAAGCTAGGAGAGCGTTAGACCTTGTATGGTGATCCCGTAGCCAAGATAACTCTAGAGAAAGAACAGATGTAAAACCAAGAGAACCTCCCTTAGAAACTAAGATCTAGAT
>JAGDQO010003286.1:0-10858 GCA_018342035.1 Solanum appendiculatum | reverse complement strand
ACTGGTGTGCGACTACAAGAACCCTGCCACACCACCGGCGAAATACCAGGAATGGCTAAAGTCACGGTCTTTGCATAACAGTCCAAGACAGTCTGACAAGGGGACAACCAATCCATACCCAGAATCACATCAAAGTCTACCATACACAGCACAAAAAGATCGACCAGAGTGTCCTGCCCCTGAATAGCCACCACACAGGATCTACAAACCTGATCCACTACTAAAGAATCCCCTACTGGGGTCGAAACATACAAAGGCACATACTAGGGCTCAGGACTCTCTCCCAATCGAGGCACACAATAAGCTGACACATAAGAATAGGTAGAACCTGGGTCAAATAAAGCTGAAGCGGACTGATGGCATAAGAGAACCGTACCTGTGATCACATCATCTGATGCCTCGGCCTCTACTCTAGCTAAAGCTGCATAAAAGTGACCCTGGGCGCCTCTACCTCTCGCATCCGCTCTATCGCCTATCCTGCCTCCCCGGGGACCTCCCCAAGAACCCTGCTATTGACCTCCTCCTCTAGTTGGAGGTGCTACTGCCGAAATCGGTCTCGCCGCCTAAGGAGCTGGTACGGCTGATCTAGATGAAGGCTACTTCTTGGCCCAATGTCCAAGCTCCCCACAGTGAAGCAACCCTGCGAAGGTCTGCTAACCGCTGGAGGTCGGCCACCCTGACCTGATGCTCCTGACTGAAACCCACCTCGGCCCTGACTCGGACTGGCACGAAAATCGCTCTGACGGTGCTGATCACCCTCTGAGGTCTGCAACGCTGCCTGAAACGGGCGACTGGACTGCCCTGGCTAGAACCCCTGGTGAAACTGGTCCCGAGTAACTCTAGGCCTGGAACGGGGCCCACTAGTCCTACCATCCTGTCTGACCCTCTCGTCGCTGCCCCCTTGGGCCTCGCGACGTAGCAGCTGTTGCACACCCCTGATAGAAGCTAAGATCTGGGCAAGCATGCCCTGCAGATCAGGAGCCACAACTGGTGCTGGTGGTGGCTGGGCTAGTCCCTGCCCCACTGGCTGAGGAGGAATCTGCTCTGTACGTGGCTCTAGCTCCGGCTCCGAAGTCCTCTCTCTAACGCGGCCTGGTGCCGCAGCACCCCTTCGACCTCGGGGTCGACCTCTACTACGCGAGCGAGCCATCCTGTAATAGAGTGGAACAAGTGAGATTTTAAGAAACCAATGGACAGCGAGCCATCCTAAGGACATCCTGTAGCTTCTTGAAGATAAGTCACAGACGTCTCCGCACTGATCCTCAAGACTCTACTAGATGTCAGTTCTATACAAGTGAGACCAACGAACCTACGCCCTGATACCAATTTGTCACGACCCAATTTCTCAAGTCATGATGGCGCCTACCAACCCACCAGTAGGCCAGCCAAAACCCTATCCCGAAACTAAACAGTAATGGTAATAAGGGTGAAAACTAATCCATACCCAGGCGGAAGCATACAATAAGAGCAATCACGAAAACTGGAACGAACCAGACTAAAAATATACAACACCTCCCAAAACCTGGAAGTCACAATTACAGAACTACTAAAAAGAGTACAAGTCCCGAAAGTGGACCACTGAAACAACTGTCTCGAAAACAAAAGACAAGCCAAAATATATAAACAGAAGGAAACTGGTGATCCCAAAACGCCAAGTGCTCACCCTAGTCTCCCGAACTGACAGCTCCTGGCCCGATCTCAACGCTGATAACTGGTGCTCGGACCTGCATCCCAAAAAGAGATGCAGAGTGTAGTATGAGTACCAAAACAACATGTACCCAATAGACATCATAGGCCGACTGAGCAAGAAGGGTAAAAGCAGGCAGACAAGATAAAATCAGCACAAACAATGGTCAACAGAACAGGAAACGGAAAAGCTGAAAGGAAGCACAAAGAAATAACTAAAATAAACCCAGCTGAGCCCCCCATAAGGCCCACTGGGCATACTCATGCGCAAGTTAAAATAAAACCTAAACGGACCCCCATAAGTCCGACAAGTACACAGAAGAGCTATTCTACAGAAACGAAGGAATAACCAACTCCAGAACAACACTAGGGCCCGGCCCAATCATTACCATCAGAGCCCAGCTCAGTCATAAATATCAGAGCCCAGCTAAGTCATAAATATTAGAGCCTAGCTCAGTTATCAGTCACGAGCTGGGAATGCCGGACTCTAACCGGGTAACCTCAGTCTCGGACTGGCACAAATAACCCACACTCGACAGTCTAACGCTGGAAATATTGGTTCCACCGGATACGTCGGTCACGTAGCTGGGACTAGTAGACTATGCTCCATGGACTCGCACTGGAAATAATAGGCTGCAATCGTGTAACGTCAGCTGCGGACCAGAGCGGGTAGCCTACCCCCTTCAGCCCAGCGCTGGAAATCCTGAGTGATAACCGAGTAACGTCAGCCATGTACTGAAGCCAGCCGTCACGAACTGAATAAGCCACAACAACAATGCACCAAGAGACTAAACATCATGGGCCGCATCCCCCACATATATACCAACCGAAGGCTCCCAGCCTAACACAATCCAGCCGACAATCTGCGCAACAATGGCATCTTCTGGCATCATCCAAAGAATCGCAGCGATCAGGGGCAAAGAATTGGAAGGTTCGAAAGCCACGAAAATGCCTATACTAAGGCTCATAATCTGACCCAAGTCTGCTATATCTGTCTACAAGGATCTAGTCTATCCGAAACGACGTCGGATACATACTCAAGTCAACCAGGTACATGGGACTATGTCAGTAATATCACAGCCTATTCTAAGGCATAATCACAATGATCAGTCAATCATCAAACAGATTTACCCGGACCCATTCATGCAACATCAGATAACCACCAACAGATACCCCACAACATGCATATCAACAAATTAAATCAACAGCCCAACCTATAGCATGATACTAGCTCATAACAACCCAACAGTCAACTCTAAACTAAGGAAATCAGGGAACAAGGGAAATAATACTAACTAAACACCCCAGGTTCACAAATATCAACCAGTATTTACACAATCAGGCTTAGTCTAGAAAGAAGGGAAGCCGTAACCTACCAAAAAGCTGATCAGGCGCACTCTAAGTCACTCAATTGGAGATTTCCCCTTCCGAACGGCCTCAGACTGCTGCCACGCTACCAAAAATAGAATCACAGCGTCAATACGGTCATTTAGACACAAAAATCAACAAATTCGGAGATAGACTAATTTTTGGGTCAAAGTCGGGCAAAGTGGGACCTGCTCCGGATTTTCCGAAATTGACTCCGTCAAAAGGTCCCAAATCTTTCTCCCAACACCAATCCTAAATTAGATCGCTCGATAGGGGTCGGATCCGCTCCTAACAACCAACAACAACAATTTACAAAATTTAACAAAAAGAATAGGCCAAATAGAGACTTACCCTCGATTTCACGCAACCTAAAACCCACGAAGCCAATGAAAATTCGAACACATGGGATTTCGAACCACCCAAAACGGAGCTCTAGAACTCGAGATATCGAAGTTTAAAATGAAGAAGAAATCATAACTTGATGGCAACAGCTTCGAGCTGAATTTCACCACAAACAAGGGTTCACCAACACAATCCGATCACTCCACCATGTAGCCACAATCTCCACGATCATACATGACTTCGAATCACTTAAATCGGAGCTCGGATGAGGGAGAAATCGCCATTTGAAAATGAGGGCTGAAAGCTGAAATTTGAAATTTTCTGGGTTATAAAACCCGAAACTGGTCGCTAAAGACCATTTCTGGTCGCTAAAATTCTAAATTCTTGTCGCTAAAGGTCTGCACCAGCAATCAGATTTTTTTCTATTTTTCAAAGTCTCCGAACGGACCTTCGGAATTCGTTCGGGACCCGATGAAAATAAACCAGATATGCTACCCCACTAAATTCGACATTTCGAACTCAATGGCGCAGTTGAAATTTCCATACGAGGTCGTTTCGACAAAAGTGGGTCCCACACCCAAAGCTTCATTTTAGCCAAATTTCTACCGGGGGCCTCAAAATTAGATCGGAAGCTCTCGAAAATTCTCGAAAGGTCATTCTAGACCAAGCTCGGCATTTCGGAACTAACCGCGCTGTCGGAATTTTCATCCGAGCTCGTTTTCCAAGAATGTTGACCGAAGTCAACCTTAAACCAAATTTCGAATGCTAAAGAGTTAACTGGCTCCAAAATCACACCAGAAACCCCGGGACTTAGGCGAACCGTGCTTTTAGCCTAATTAGGCCGCTCTGGAGCTGATGGAACTGTCAGAATTCTCATCTGAGGTCATTTACCTGAAGTTATGACCGAAATCAACTTTTCAAGGTTCAAAAGCTCCAAAACTGGAAAACAGGCATAAAACCCAAACGAACGACCAGGCGACCGAACAGTCAGTGCATGCAAGTCATAAATGACTTGGGGTCGCTACAGGAACGCTCTAAACGACAGAAAGAAGGCATTAACACAGAAATGACCTGGAGGGTCATTACAATTTGTTTTGTACACACAAGAAAATATAAAGTGCATAAAGTTTGTCAAAAAGAGAGTTCTTATTAGTTGAAGGGAGGTGTTCTTTTTGTGGAGCTTTGGACTCAACTCTTGTCCAGAGTTTGTTGAGTTACACTTTGCTATTAGGCTGTTGTATCCTGGAGGGACAAGTCAAGAAGGACTACTGCTGGACCGGTGAAAACATTTGCTGCAATGGGCTTGAATCTCCTTAAAGAGAGCGAGATATCCGCGCCTTAGCCAGAAGAAAATTTTATTTCTTCATTTTATTTTCAATTGTAATCTTGTAATTTTCACCAACAGAATACAAAACGAAATCAGTACAGTTATCCTAAACAATGTAGCAATCATACAAAAAACAGGCGCTCAAACACTTGATCAGCTAGCCCACAGAACACACATGTTTGAAGAACCTGAATTCCAAATTTAAGTAACCTATTCACTGTGTCTAGTCTGGAATTTTTGACCAAACTAAGTCATTATTTAAACTAATTTACCAAAATAATAGTTTTTTTGAAATCTTACAAAAGGAGAGTGAATGTATTTGACAGTAACGTTTTAGGTATTATTTTATTAAGAAAAATTCTATGGCTAAAAGACAAAGATTTGACGAGTAAATATCTCAAAAGCTCACTCAAGTATGTAAAATTATTTGAAAAAGTCACTCAACTTGATTTTGTATCAATAAAATCACTCAACTTATGAATTTTGTTTTATAAAGTCACTTAAGTTAAATTATTTTTCTAGAAAATCATTATAACCAAAAAATAAAAGAGACAATTACCCAAACCACCCTTCAAGTTTAGTTTTGTAATAATTACTTCCATTGTAATTTATAATATTATGCTTACCTCTCTTATTTTAATTATTTTCTTAACATAAAAAATCACGATTTAATTAAATTGCCCTTTATTATATATTATTTAATTTAATTGATTTTATAACATCTTTTTTTTTAATTTATCAAAAAAATCTATCATAAATTATGACGAGCTTAATTACTCTTAATTTCAAGTTTAATTATAGCCTTTTTGCCAAGGAATACTAGAAGATCGTAATGATTTTGTGGTTGCGAGTGGACATCAGACGCAAAAAGGGCCAGAATATCATGTGTTTTGTATTCACCATTTCAGCTCAACAAATGACTACAAATTGAATATACAACTTTTCAAGAAAAAAAAATCAAACAATTTTCCGTTCAATTCCCCATGAATGAATACGACATTTTCAAGCAAGAGAATAGAAATGTTGATACTTTTGAAGTTAGATTTTTTTGAGAAATTGAATAAAAAGATGTTATAAAATTGATTAAATTAAATTATATATGATAAAGGGTAATTTAATTAAATCATAATATTTTGTGTTAATAAAATAATTAAAATAAGAGAGGTAAGCATAATATTATAAACTATAATAGAAGTAAGTATTACAAAACCAAACTTGAAGGGTGGTTTGTGCAATTATCTCTTTTATTTTTTGGTTATAATGATTTTCTAAAAAAATAGTTTAACTTGAGTGATTTTATAAAACAAAATCCATAAGTTAAGTGACTTTATTGATACAAAATAAAGTTGAGTGACCTTTTCAAATAATTTCACATACTTGAGTGACCTTTTAAGATATTTGCTCAGATTTGACGGAGTAAGCAGACATAACGTTTTATAATTCGTTACTCAAAGACACATTTTACGGCTAAAACGTTACTCACATTAACGTTTCCATTTCCTTTCAATTAGATATTGTGTGCCAACGATGAAGTGGGTGATTCCAAGGATTAAGTTGGAACAGATTCGCCTACTCTTCAATGTAGAGTTGGATCAGTATTATGAACATATATGCCTTTCTGAGGTCCACTTTTAGCACAAACCTAGAACTCATCCCTTCCCAGTTTAGCCTTCAAATATTTCATGAGTGAATAGAATATTATCAACGATGAAAACAGATTGAGATCCTCCTACTGAATCCCCTATTACAATCTTCAACCTACTTGTCAAATTTTATGACAATCTTATATAATGCGTGCAACATGCATGCTATGGGTTTGAAATCCTTTACCTGAGAGATGTGGAGTGAATTTACACTTTTTATTCATATTTGAGCATTATTTTGAGTAATTTCTAGCTTGATACTCTTCATTTTCACTCAATTACATAGTTTTGAGCTTATGAATGATGATTTATGCTTTGTAGGTGAAAAGAGTCAAAATTTAGCCAAGTATGGAACTAAAAATGGAATTTGTATATGTTTACCCTAACTATTTGTATACGATTTATGAAAAAATCATAATAAATTACCATGTTTGTATCTGAATAAACAAACATGGTAATTAATTATGAATTTTTCATAAATCGTATACAAATAGCTATAGAGCTTTATTATGACTATTATCTTTGCTATTTCTGAATATACAAACATGGTAATTTATTATGAATTTTTCATAAATCATATAAAAATAAGTAGGGTAAGCATATACAAATTTTGAATTTATATAATCAGAAACCGAATAATACAAATTCTGAATTTATACAATCAGGATCGAATTATATAAATTCTGAATTTATACAATTAAAAACCAAATAGCAAAATTTTCCGATACTATAACCACGGATTAAAAATAATCAAAACTATATCTATATTACATAATATACTCTAAATGTTTGTCATTTCGCGTAATTTCCCCATTTTATAATAGGATGAACATCTTGGATTTCGAATTTGGGCAAAAACTGAAAACTCATTCCAAACATCTTCAAAAGGGGTCCAAGGCCCAAAGGCACTTAACTACAAAATTTTCGAAGTTTCCAATAATGGGTTGAAGTCACATTTAATTCAAAGCCCCATAACTTATTTCTAAATCAAAAACAAAGGAGAAACTACATAAATGAGTCATAATTCTCAAAATAATTACATGTTCATACCCCAATTCAAAGTAATTCAAAAAATGCTCATTCTCTCAAAAACAATTACAGCCCATACCTCTCATTCATTAAGGCTAATAATTTTCGCTTAACTTATACTAAATCAGTATCATATACTGTATTGGTATCATTAAGGCTGATAATTTTGCTTAACTGATACTAAATCAGTATATATATACTGTAATGGTATCATCAAGGTTTCTTGTTCAGGAATTACTCATTAGTCAATGATACTATAAGAGTATATGTATATTGTTGTGGTATCATTAAGGTTTCTTGTTCAGAAATTATTCATTAGTCAATTATACTATAAGAGTATATGTATATTGTTGTGGTATCATTAAGGTTTCTAGTTCAGAAATTACTCATTAGACAATGATACTATAAGAGCATATATATATATATATATTTTATGGTATCATTAAGGTCTCTTGTTCATAAATTATTCATTAGTCAATAATACTATAAGAGTATATATTTTTTTTTTATGGTATCATTAAGGTCTCTTGTTCAGAAATTACGCATTAGTCAATGATACTATAAGAGTATATATATACTCTTATAGTGTCATTGACTAATTAGTAATTTATGAACAAGAGACCTTAATGATACCAATACAGTATATATATATATATATACACACTAATTTAGTATCAATTAAGCGAAATTATCAGCATTAATGATACCAATTCAGTATATGATACTGATTTAGTATCAGTTACGCAAAATTAGTTTGGGAGTATATAGTGTAATTATTTAGTAGGATATGAATGTAAAGAGATATATGTTTGTAATATTTTACTTTTATGGGGTATTTGCTTAGTTTCCCAAAAACAAATTTCTAAATGGCCAATATCCGATTCCTGTGGATAACTGAAAGATTCCTATCTTTCTAAGTTATAAACAAGAAGTTCATCAATTTAAAATAAAATTAAGCGGGATACTTACGTACATGTATCGCTGAGGCAAATAGTTTGCAACTAATTAGCCCACTTTGTTTTTTACATAAAAAAGGGGTCCAAAATTCCGGTCCCTAATTCACATGTATATGTAATGTGTGTGTATATTTATTATTGTATATATAGTATAAATCATATATATTTGATGAATAACTATGTATAAGAGATGTATATACATTCATAAACATTAGTCTACAATTATGTATCTATATTATATAAATAATGTATAATCGTGTATATATAATGTATAAACAATGTATCCACACTACAATACATAAAATCAAATATCAACCATGTTGTCTTCTTCATCAACTATTCTGGAAAAACATGGTCTCCTAGTACAAGCTCTGTCATTCCCTCTCCCACACTCTCTACAATCCTAAATACCAATAATAATTTTTAAAAAATCAATGAAAACACAGTTATATTAATACCCTTTTGGTTCTTGAAAGAAAATTAAAAAATTTGACCTAACTCCGACCACAACGGGGTATGGTCCATGTTAAAATGTTGGATTCGTGTTCGCCGTTCGGTGTCATAGTATTTGTCCAGATAATACTTAAAAGTTTTTGGCTTTGGGATAGTATTTTCTTTTTACCAATCAAAAGTAAAAGGTCATTTTACATAAACAATATATATTATCCTCATAATTACCATTCATAATAATATAATGTATTTTACCATTTATAACATATTTGGCTCTCGCTCCCCCTTCTTCTCTCATCTTTTTTCCCCCATTTTTCACTTTTTCTTACTTTCTTTTTTCCCCAATTTTCACCTTCTCTTTCTTTTCTTTTCTTTTTTTCCGTTTTTCACTCTTTTTTTTTTCTCTTTCTCCCTCTCTCCTTCTTCTCTTTTTGTTGTCTGTTCAACTTTCTCTTGTTCATAAATTCAATGCATGTGATAAATATATAATTAAAATATTTTAAATACAAATATATTATAAATATTATATGTAAATGTCAAACATTTCGATACTATTTAAATTAGTTTTCATTGTTAGAAATGTATTATATTTGTTATGAAATAATAACTATCGAATTTATAGTAATGTATAATATCGAATTTGAATTGTATTATAACTATCGTATATATTTATACAACTTTAATATAGATTTTTCAGAGCTTCACCTGTTTCTTTTCGGTAAATCACCACCACAGACCACCGATTGTTTATATTTAATATAGTTTTGATACAACATTAATACAATTTTTTCAGAACTTCACCTAATATATAACTAAAACATTTTTAATACAAATATATTATAAGTATTATATGTGAATTTAAAACATTTCAATATTATTTAAATTAGTTTACATAGTTAGAAATGTATTATATATGTTCTAAAATAATAACTATCGAATTTATAGTAATGTATAATATCGAATTCGAATTGCATTATAACTACCGTTTATATTTATATATTTTTAATACAACTTTAATACAGATTTTCAGAGCTTCACCTCTTTTTTTTCATAATCACCACCATCAGACCACCGATTGTTTATATTTAATACAATTTTGATACAATTTTTCAGAACTTCACCTAATATACAATTTTAATATAAATTTATATCAAATGGTTATTAAAGCTAAAATTATGTCCTATATGGTAATAAAAATAAAGTTACATTTAAAAGAGTAATTAATCAAATAAAATATATTATTTATGTAAAAACTCCATAGTAAAAAAATCACTTATTTTTTAAGAAAACATTTCCTTTAACACACCATGAGTCTTTTTCTCCTTCTTTATATTATATATGGATAAATAAATACTAACTTTGGACCAACCTACTTCTATTTTTTGGCACATACGTTAAATCTTAATGCCTTTTGCGATTATTAAATTGTGTTTTTCCATACTTTTAGTGTTATAGTATATATTACAGTTCCTTGTTTTTTCGTTGATTCAAATAAATTGAGAAAGTTTAGACTAGAACTCTCTTTTCGTATTAGGTATAATGCATATCACCAACCATGAAGAAAATTTCATGAACAAGCCAAGAAAATTGGAGATATTATTTACTACAATTTGTCAAAGCATTCAGTTTGACCAAAAACGTGGAGATAAATTTTCAAAATAAGGGAGCTACGACAAATATATAACCTATATACAACATACCTAACTCGATTTTTCATCGAATAATTAGCATCGATATCAGTCACTATATTATGCGTCACACAAGACTAATAAATAATGTTATTAGGATTGAAATAATCAAGTATCACACAAGATTAATAAAATAAACTTTAATTGATGGTAAATCACATCGCTAAGGATGGGAAAAAAAATATATTACGGGAAAGACACAAATTAATATGGTTCGATCTATTAATCTACATTAACAAACTATATCAAATAGAATGAACAATCTACTATATCAAATAGAATGAACAATCTACTATTTCAAAAAGAATATAAAAGAAAGTAGAAAAATATTAAAAGAATAATAGCGCAAGATCTACCCTCTTTTTTTTC
>JAGDQO010003285.1:0-14413 GCA_018342035.1 Solanum appendiculatum | reverse complement strand
CAAAAAGAAATATACATTACAAAATACTCGATCGAATTTCGACAAAAAAGAGGGATGCAACACGAGGACTTCCCAGGGGGTCACCCATCCTAGTACTTCTCTCGCCCAAGCACGCTTAACTTCGGAGTTCTGATTGGATCCGGTGCGTTAGTGCTGGTATGATCGCATCCATGTTTCCTACCACTGTAAATTCTATTAAACACCTCCTTCCTCCGTACGCCCTAGCCTTCCCCCCAACGACCTAGCCTCCCTGAACCGACGCATGACGCCGATTGTCACGCCCATCTTAATCGCCCCCGTCACCTGTCTTAACGACGTCTCGATCCGAATGTCGTTTCCGCAAAAAGAAATATACATTACAAAATACTCGATCGAATTTCGACAAAAAAGAGGGATGCAACACGAGGACTTCCAAGGGGGTCACCCATCCTAGTACTACTCTCGCCCAAGCACGCTTCACTTCGGAGTTCTGATGGGATCTGGTGCGTTAGTGCTGGTATGATCGCATACATCTTTCCTACCACTATAAATTCTATTAAACACCTCCTTCCTTCGTACGCCCTAGCCTACCCCTCAACGACCTAGCCTCCCCGAACCGACGCATGACGCAGATTGTCACGCCCATCTTAATCGCCCCCGCCACCTGTCTTAACGACGTCTCGATCCGAATGTCTTTTCCGCAAAAAGAAATATACATTACAAAATACTCGATCGAATTTCGACAAAAAAGAGGGATGCAACACGAGGACTTCCCAGGGGGTCACCCATCCTAGTACTACTCTAGCCCAAGCACGCTTCACTTCGGAGTTTTGATGGGATCCGGTGCGTTAGTGCTGGTATGATCGCATCCTTGTTTCCTACCACTGTAAATTCTATTAAACACCTCCTTCCTCCGGACGCCCTAGACTTTACCCCAACGACCTAGCCTCCCCGAACCGACGCATGACGCAGATTGTCACGCTCATCTTAATCGCCCCCGTCACCTGTCTTAACGACGTCTCGATCCGAATGTCGTATCCGCAAAAAGAAATATACATTACAAAATACTCGATCGAATTTCGACAAACAAGAGGGATGCAACACGAGGACTTCCCAAGGGGTCACCCATCCTAGTACTACTCTCGCCAAAGCACGCTTAACTTTGGAGTTCTGATGGGATCCGATGCGTTAGTGCTGGTATGATCGCATCCATCTTTCCTACCACTGTAAATTCTATTAAACACCTCCTTCCTCCGTACGCCCTAACTTGCCCCCCAACGACCTAGCCTCCCCGAACCGACGCATGACGCCGATTGTCACGCCCATCTTAATCGCCCCCGTCACCTGTCTTAACGACGTCTCGATCCGAATGTCGTTTCCGCAAAAAGAAATATACATTTCGAAATACTAGATCGAATTTCGACAAAAAAGAGGGATGCAACACGAGGACTTCCCAGGGGGTCACCCATCCTAGTACTACTCTCGACCAAGCACACTTAACTTCGGAGTTCTGATGGGATCCGGTGCGTTAGTGCTGGTATGATCGCATCCATCTTCCCTACCACTGTAAATTCTATTAAACACCTCCTTCCTCCGTACGCCCTAGCCTGCCCCCCAACGACCTAGCCTCCCCGAACAGACGCATGACGCCGATTGTCACGCCCATCTTAATCGCCCCTGTCACCTGTCTTAACGACGTCTCGATCCGAATGTCGTTTCCGCAAAAAGAAATATACATTCCAAAATACTCGATCGAATTTCGACAAAAAAGAGGGATGCAACACGAGGACTTCCCAGGGGGTCACCCATCCTAGTACTACTCTCACCCAAGCACGCTTAACTTCGGAGTTCTGATGAGATCCGGTGCGTTAGTGCTGGTATGATCGCATCCATGTTTCCTACCAATGTAAATTCTATTAAACACCTCCTTCCTCCGGACGCCCTAACCTTTACCCCAACGACCTAGCCTCCCCGAACCGACGCATGACGCAGATTGTCACGCTCATCTTAATCGCCCCCGTCAACTGTCTTAACGACGTCTCGATCCGAATGACGTTTCCGCAAAAAGAAATATACATTACAAAATACTCGATCGAATTTCGACAAACAAGAGGGATGCAACACGAGGACTTCCCAGGGGGTCACCCATCCTAGTACAATTCTCGCCCAAGCACGCTTAACTTCGGAGTTCTGATGGGATCCGGTGCGTTAGTGCTGGTATGATCGCATCCATCTTTCCTACCACTGTAAATTCTATTAAACACCTGCTTCCTCCTTACGCCCTAGCCTGCCCCCCAACGACCTAGCCTCCCCGAACCGACGCATGACGCCGATTGTCACGCCCATCTTAATTGCCCCCGTCACCTGTCTTAACGACGTCTCGATCCGAATGTCTTTTCCGCAAAAAGAAATTTACATTACACAATACTCGATCGAATTTCGACAAAAAAGAGGGATGCAACACGAGGACTTCCCAGGGGGTCACCCATCCTAGTACTACTCTCGCCCAAGCACGCTTAACTTCAGAGTTCTGATGGGATCCGATGCGTTAGTGCTGGTATGATCGCATCCGTCTTTCCTACCACTGTAAATTCTATTAAACACCTCCTTCCTCCGTACGCCCTAGCCTGCCCCCCAACGACCTAGCCTCCCCGAACCGACGCATGACGCCGATTGTCACGCCCATCTTAATCGCCCCCGTCACCTGTCTTAACGATGTCTCGATCCGAATGTCGTTTCCGCAAAAAGAAATATACATTACAAAATACTCGATCGAATTTCGATAAAAAAGAGGGATGCAACACGAGGACTTCCAAGGGGGTCACCCATCCTAGTACTACTCTCGCCCAAGCACGCTTAACTTCGGAGTTCTGATGGGATCCGGTGCGTTAGTGCTGGTATGATCGCATCCATCTTTCCTACCACTGTAAATTCTATTAAACACCTCCTTCCTCCGTACGCCCTACCCTGCCCCCCAACGACCTAGCCTCCCCGAACCGACGCATGACGCCGATTGTCACGCCCATCTTAATCGCCCCCGTCACCTGTCTTAACGACGTCTCGATCTGAATGTCGTTTCCGCAAAAAGAAATATACATTACAAAATACTCGATCGAATTTCGACAAAAAAGAGGGATGCAACACGAGGACTTCCCAGGGGGTCACCCATCCTAGTACTACTCTTGCCCAAGCATGCTAAACTTCGGAGTTCTGATGGGATCTGATGCGTTAGTGCTGGTATGATCGAATCCATGTTTCCTACCACTGTAAATTCTATTAAACACCACCTTCCTCCGTAGGCCCTAGCCTGCCCCCCAACGACCTAGCCTCCCCGAACCGACGCATGACGCCGATTGTCACGCCCATCTTAATTTCCCCCGTCACCTGTCTTAACGACGTCTCGATCCGAATGTCGTTTCCGCAAAAAGAAATATACATTACAAAATACTCGATCGAATTTCGACAAAAAAGAGGGATGCAACACGAGGACTTCCCAGGGGGTCACCCATCCTAGTATTACTCTCGCCCAAGCACGCTTAACTTTGGAGTTCTGATGGGATCCGGTGCGATAGTGCTGGTATGATCGCATCAATCTTTCCTACCACTGTAAGTTCTATTAAACACCTCCTCCTTCCGTACGCCCTAGCCTGCCCCCCAACGACCTAGCCTCCCCGAACCGACGCATGACGCCGATTGTCACGCCCATCTTAATCGCCCCCGTCACCTGTCTTAACGACGTCTCGATCCGAATGTCGTTTCCGCAATAAGAAATATATACATTACTAAAAATACTCGATCGAAATTCGAGCAAAAAGGGGATGCAATCGACGAGTACTTCCAAGGGTGTCACCGCATCCTAGTTTAGCTACTCTCGCCCAAGCATGCTTAACTTCGGAGTTCTGATGGGATCCGGTGCGTTAGTGCAGGTATGATCGCATCCATGTTCCTACCACTGTAAATTCTATTAAACACCTCCTTCTTCCGAACGCCCTAGCCTGCCCCCCACCGACCTAGCCTCCCCGAACCGACGCATGACGCAGATTATCACGCTCATCTTAATCGCCCCCGTCACCTGTCTTAACGACGTCTCGATCCGAATGTCGTTTCCGCAAAGAGAAATATAATTACAAAACACTCGGTCGAATTTCGACAAAAAAGAGGGATGCAACACGAGGACTTCCCAAGGTCACCCATCCTAGTACTACTCTCACCCAAGCACGCTTAACTTCGGAGTTCTGATGGGATCCGGTGCGTTAGTGCTGGTATGATCGCATCCATCTATCCTACCACTGTAAGTTCTATTAAACACCTCCTTCCTCCGTACGCCCTAGCCTACCCTCCAACGACCTAGCCTCCCCGAACCGACGCATGACGCCGATTGTCACGCCAATCTTAATCGCCCCCGTCACCTGTCTTAACGACGTCTCGATCCGAATGTCGTTTCCGCAAAAAGAAATAAACATAACAAAATACGCGATCGAATTTCGACAAAAAAAAGGGATGCAACACGAGGACTTCCCAGGGGGTCACCCACCCTAGTACTACTCTCGCCCAAGCACGCTTAACTTCGGAGTTCTGATGGGATTCGGTGCTTTAGTGCTGGTATGATCGCATCCGTGTTTCCTACCACTGTAAATTCTATTAAACACCTCCTTCCTCCGTACGCCCTAGCCTGCCCCCCAACGACCTAGCCTCCCCGAACCGACGCATGACGCCGATTGTCACGCCCATCTTAATCGCCCCCGTCACCTGTCTTAACGACGTCTCGATCTGAATGTCGTTTCCGCAAAAAGAAATATACATTACAAAATACTCGATCGAATTCGACAAAAAAGAGGGATGCAACACGAGGACTTCCCAGGGGGTCACCCATCCTAGTACTACTCTGGCCCAAGCATGCTAAACTTCGGAGTTCTGATGGGATCTGGTGCGTTAGTGCTGGTATGATCGCATCCATGTTTCCTACCACTGTAAATACTATTAAACACCTCCTTCCTCCGTACGCCCTAGCCTGCCCCCCAACGACCTAGCCTCCCCGAACCGACGCATGACGCCGATTGTCACGCCCATCTTAATCGCCCCTGTCACCTGTCTTAACGACGTCTCGATCCGAATGTCGTTTCCGCAAAAAGAAATATACATTCCAAAATACTCGATCGAATTTCGACAAAAAATAGGGATGCAACACGAGGACTTCCCAGGGGGTCACCCATCCTAGTACTACTCTCGCCCAAGCACGCTTAACTTCGGAGTTCTGATGGGATGCGGTGCGTTAGTGCTGGTATGATCGCATCCATGTTTCCTACCACTGTAAATTCTATTAAACACCTGCTTCCTCCGGACGCCCTAGCCTTTACCCCAACGACCTAGCCTCCCCGAACCGACGCATGACGCAGATTGTCACGCTCATCTTAATCGCCTCCGTCAACTGTCTTAACGACGTCTCGATCCGAATGACGTTTCCGCAAAAAGAAATATACATTAAAAAATACTCGATCGAATTTCGACAAACAAGAGGGATGCAACACGAGGACTTCCCAGGGGGTCACCCATCCTAGTACAATTCTCGCCCAAGCACGCTTAACTTCGGAGTTCTGATGGGATCCGGTGCGTTAGTGCTGGTATGATCGCATCCGTCTTTCCTACCACTGTAAATTCTATTAAACACCTCCTTCCTCCGTACGCCCTAGCCTGCCACCCACCGACCTAGCCTCCCCGAACCGACGCATGACGCAGATTGTCACGCTCATCTTAATTGCCCCCGTCACCTGTCTTAACGACGTCTCGATCCGAATGTCGTTTCCGCAAAAAGAAATATACATTACAAAATACTCGATCGAATTTCGACAAAAAAGAGGGATGCAACACGAGGACTTACCAGGGGGTCACCCATCCTAGTACTACTCTCGCCCAAGCACGCTTAAGTTCAGAGTTCTGATGGGATCCGATGCGTTAGTGCTGGTATGATCGCATCCGTCTTTCCTACCACTGTAAATTCTATTAAACACCTCCTTCCTCCGTACGCCCTACCCTGCCCCCCAACGACCTAGCCTCCCCGAACCGACGCATGACGCCGATTGTCACGCCCATCTTAATCGCCCCCGTCACCTGTCTTAACGACGTCTCGATCCGAATGTCGTTTCCGCAATAAGAAATATACATTACAAAATACTCGATCGAATTTCGACAAAAAAGAGGGATGCAACACGAGGACTTCCCAGGGGGTCACCCATCCTAGTACTACTCTCGCCCAAGCACGCTTAACTTCGGAGTTCTGATGGGATCTGATGCGTTAGTGCTGGTATGATCGAATCCATGTTTCCTACCACTGTAAATTCTATTAAACACCTCCTTCCTCCGTAGGCCCTAGCCTGCCCCCCAACGACCTAGCCTCCCCGAACCGACGCATGACGCGATTGTCACGCCCATCTTAATCGCCCCCGTCACCTGTCTTAACGACGTCTCGATCCGAATGTCGTTTCCGCAAAAAGAAATATACATTACAAAATACTCGATCGAATTTCGACAAAAAAGAGGGATGCAACACGAGGACTTCCCAGGGGGTCACCCATCCTAGTACTACTCTCGCCCAAGCACGCTTAACTTCGGAGTTCTGATGGGATCCGGTGCGTTAGTGCTGGTATGATCGCATCCATCTTTCCTACCACTGTAAATTCTATTAAACACCTCCTTCCTTCCGTACGCCCTAGCCTGCCCCCCAACGACCTAGCCTCCCCGAACCGACGCATGACGCCGATTGTCACGCCCATCTTAATCGCCCCCGTCACCTGTCTTAACGACGTCTCGATCCGAATGTCGTTTCCGCAAAAGAAATATACATTACAAAATACTCGATCGAATTTCGACAAAAAAGAGGGATGCAACACGAGGACTTCCCAGGGGGTCACCCATCCTAGTACTACTCTCGCCCAAGCACGCTTAACTTCGGAGTTCTGATGGGATCCGGTGCGTTAGTGCTGGTATGATCGCATCCATCTTTCCTACCACTGTAAATTCTATTAAACACCTCCTTCCTCCGTACGCCCTAGCCTGCCCCCCAACGACCTAGCCTCCCCGAACCGACGCATGACGCCGATTGTCACGCCCATCTTAATCGCCCCCGTCACCTGTCTTAACGACGTCTCGATCCGAATGTCTTTTCCGCAAAAAGAAATATACATTACAAAATACTAGATCGAATTTCGACAAAAAAGAGGGATGCAACACGAGGACTTCCCAGGGGGTCACCCATCCTAGTACTACTCTCGCCCAAGCACGCTTAACTTCGGAGTTCTGATGGGATCCGGTGCGTTAGTGCTGGTATGATCGCATCCATCTTTCCTACCACTGTAAATTCTATTAAACACCTCCTTCCTCCGTACGCCCTAGCCTGCCCCCCAACGACCTAGCCTCCCCGAACCGACGCATGACGCCGATTGTCACGCCCATCTTAATCGCCCCCGTCACCTGTCTTAACGACGTCTCGATCCGAATGTCTTTTCCACAAAAAGAAATATACATTACAAAATACTCGATCGAATTTCGACAAAAAAGAGGGATGCAACACGAGGACTTCCCAGGGGGTCACCCATCCTAGTACTACTCTCGCCCAAGCACGCTTAACTTCGGAGTTCTGATGGGATCCGGTGCGTTAGTGCTGGTATGATCGCATCGACATGTCCTACCACTGTAAATTCTATTAAACACCTCCTTCCTCCGTACGCCCTAGCCTGCCCCCCAACGACCTAGCCTCCTCGAATCGACGCATGACGCCGATTGTCACGCCCATATTAATCGCCCCCGTCACCTGTCTTAACGACGTCTCGATCCGAATGTCGTTTCCGCAAAAAGAAATATACATTACAAAATACTCGATCGAATTTCGACAAAAAAGAGGGATGCAACACGAGGACTTCCCAGGGGGTCACCCATCGTAGTAATACTCTCGCCCAAGCACGCTTAACTTCGGAGTTCTGATGGGATCCGGTGCGTTAGTGCTGGTATGATCGCATCGATGTGTCCTACCACTGTAAATTCTATTAAACACCTCCTTCCTCCGTACGCCCAAGCCTGCCCCCCAACGACCTAGCCTCTCCGAACCGACGCATGACGCAGATTGTCACGCTCATCTTAATCGCCCCCGTCGCCTGTCTTTACGACGTCTCGATCCGAATGTCGTTTCCGATAAAAGAAATAAACATAACAAAATACGCGACCGAATTTCGACAAAAGAGTGGGATGCAACACGAGGACTTCCCAGGGGGTCACCCATCCTAGTACTACTCTCGCCCAAGCACGCTTCACTTCGGAGTTCTGATGGGATCCGGTGCGTTAGTGCTGGTAAGATCGCATCCATGTTTCCTACCACTGTAAATTCTATTAAACAAAAAGAAATATACATTACAAAATACTCGATCGAATTTCGACAAAAAAGAGGGATGCAACACCAAGACTTCCCAGGGGGTCACCCATCCTAGTACTACTCTTGCCCAAGCACGCTTAACTTCGGAGTTCTGATGGGATCCGGTGAGTTAGTGCTGGTATGATCGCATCCATCTTTCCTACCACTGTAAATTCTATTAAACACCTTCTTCCTCCGTACGCCCTAGCCTGCCCCCCAACGACCTAGCCTCCCCGAACCGACGCATGACGCCGATTGTCACGCCCATCTTAATCGCCCCCGTCACCTGTCTTAACGACGTCTCGATCCGAATGTCTTTTCCCCAAAAATAAATATACATTACAAAATACTCGATCGAATTTCGACAAAAAAGAGGGATGCAACACGAGGACTTCCCAGGGGATCACCCATCCTAGTACTACTCTCGCCCAAGCACGCTTCACTTCGGAGTTCTGATGGGATCCGGTGCGTTAGTGCTGGTATGATCGCATCCATGTTTCCTACCACTGTAAATTCTATTAAACACCTCCTTCTTCCGAACGCCCTAGCTTGCCCCCCACCGACCTAGCCTCCCCGAATCGACGCATGACGCAGATTATCACGCTCATCTTAATCGCCCCCGTCACCTGTCTTAACGACGTCTCGATCCGAATGTCGTTTCGTCAAAAAGAAATACACATTACAAAATACTCGATCGAATTTCGACAAGAAAGAGGGATGCAACACGAGGACTTCCCAGGGGGTCACCCATCCTAGTACTACTCTCGCCCAAGCACGCTTAACTTCGGAGTTCTGATGGGATCCGGTGCGTTAGTGCCAGTATGATCGCATCCATCTTTCCTACCACTGTAAATTCTATTAAACACCTCCTTCCTCCGTACGCCCTAGCCTGCCCCCCAACTACCTAGCCTCCCCGAACCGACGCATGACGCCGATTGTCACGCCCATCTTAATCTCCCCCGTCACCTGTCTTAACGACGTCTCGATCCGAATGTCGTTTTCGCAAAAAGAAATAAACATAACAAAATACGCGACCGAATTTCGACAAAAAAGAGGGATGCAACACGAGGACTTCCCAGGGGGTCACCCATCCTAGTACTACTCTCGCCCAAGCACGCTTAACTTCGGAGTTCTGATGGGATCCGGTGCGTTAGTGCTGCTATGATCGCATCCATTTTTCCTACCACTATAAATTCTATTAAACACCTCCTTCTTCCGAACGCCCTAGCCTGCCCCCCAACGACCTAGCCTCCCCGAACCGACGCATGACGCAGATTGTCACGCTCATCTTAATCGCCCCCGTCACCTGTCTTAACGACATCTCGATCCGAATGTCGTTTCTGCAAAAAGAAATATACATTACAAAATACTCAATCGAATTTCGACAAAAAAGAGGGATGCAACACGAGGACTTCCCAGGGGGTCACCCATCCTAGTACTACTCTCGCCCAAGCACGCTTAACTTCAGAGTTCTGATGGGATCCGGTGCGTTAGTGCTGGTATGATCACATCCATCTTTCCTGCCACTGTAAATTCTATTAAACACCTCCTTCCTCCTTACGCCCTAGCCTGCCCCCCAACGACCTAGCCTCCCCGAACCGACGCATGACGCAGATTGTCACGCTCATTTTAATCGCCCCCGTCACCTGTCTTAACGACGTCTCGATCCGAATGTCGTTTCCGCAAAAAGAAATATACATTACAAAATACTCGATCGAATTTCGACAAAAAGAGGGATGCAACACGAGGACTTCCCAGGGGGTCACCCATCCTAGTACTACTCTCGCCCAAGCACGCTTAACTTCAGAGTTCTGATGGGATCCGGTGCGTTAGTGCTGGTATGATCGCATCCATCTTTCCTACCACTGTAAATTCTATTAAACACCTCCTTCCTCCTTACGCCCTAGCCTGCCCCCCAACGACCTAGCCTCCCCGAACCGACGCATGACGCCGATTGTCACGCCCATCTTAATTGCCCCCGTCACCTGTCTTAACTACGTCTCGATCCGAATGTCGTTTCCGCAAAAAGAAATATATATTACAAAATACTCGATCGAATTTCCACAAAAAAGAGGGATGCAACACGAGGACTTCCCAGGGGGTCACCCATCATAGTACTACTCTCGCCCAAGCACGCTTAACTTCGGAGTTCTGATGGGATCCGGTGCGTTAGTGCTGGTATGATCGCATCCTTCTTTCCTACCACTGTAAATTCTATTAAACACCTCCTTCCTCCATACGCCCTAGCCTGCCCCCCAATGACCTAGCCTCCCCGAACCGACGCATGACGCCGATTGTCACGCCCATCTTAATCGCCCCCGTCAACTGTCTTAACGACGTCTCGATCCGAATGACGTTTCCGCAAAAAGAAATATACATTACAAAATACTCGATCGAATTTCGACAAAAAAGAGGGATGCAACACGAGGACTTCCAAGGGGGTCACCCATCCTAGTACTACTCTCACCCAAGCACGCTTAACTTCGGATTCCTGATGGGATCCGGTGAGTTAGTGCTGGTATGATCGCATCCATGTTTCCTACCACTGTAAATTCTATTAAACACCTCCTTCCTCCGTAGGCCCTAGCCTGCCCCCCAACGACCTAGCCTCCCCGAACCGACGCATGACGCAGATTGTCTCGCTCATCTTAATCGCCCCCGTCACCTGTCTTAACGACGTCTCGATCCGAATGTCGTTTCCGATAAAAGAAATAAACATAACAAAATACGCGACCGAATTTCGACAAAAGAGAGGGATGCGACACGAGGACTTCCCAGGGGGTCACCTATCCTAGTACTACTCTCGCCCAAGCACGCTTCACTTCGGAGTTCTGATGGGATCCGGTGCGTTAGTGCTGGTATGATCGCATCCATGTTTCCTACCACTGTAAATTCTATTTAACACCTCCTCCTTTCGAACGCCCTAGCCTGCCCCCCACTGACCTAGCCTCCCCGAACCGACGCATGACGCAGATTGTCACACTCATCTTAATCGCCCCCGTCACCTGTCTTAACGACGTCTCGATCCGAATGTTGTTTCCGCAAAGAGAAATATACATTACAAAACACTCGATCGAATTTCGACAAAAAAGAGGGATGCAACAAGAGGACTTCCCAGGGGGTCACCCATCCTAGTACTACTCTCACCCAAGCACGTTTAACTTCGGAGTTCTGATGGGATCCGGTGCGTTAGTGCTGGTATGATCGCATCCATCTTTCCTACCACTGTAAGTTCTATTAAACACCTCCTTCCTCCGTACGCCCTAGCCTGCCCCCCAACGACCTAGCCTCCCCGAACCGACGCATGACGCAGATTGTCACGCTCATCTTAATCGCCCCCGTCGCCTGTCTTAACGACGTCTCGATCCGAATGTCGTTTCCGCAAAAAGAAATATACATTACAAAATACTCGATCGAATTTCGACAAAAAAGAGGGATGCAACACGAGGACTTCCCAGGGGGCCACCCATCCTAGTACTACTCTCGCCCAAGCACACTTAACTTCGGAGTTCTGATGGGATCCGGTGCGTTAGTGCTGGTATGATCGCATCAATCTTTCCTACCACTGTAAATTCTATTAAATACTTCCTTCCTCCGTACGCCCTAGCCTGCCCCCCAATGACCTAGCCTCCCCGAACCGACGCATGACGCAGATTGTCACGCTCATCTTAATCGCCCCCGTCACCTGTCTTAACGACGTCTCGATCCGAATGTCGTTTCCGCAAAAAGAAATATACGTTACAAAATACGCGATCGAATTTCGACAAAAAAGAGGGATGCAACACGAGGACTTCCCAGGGGGTCACCCATCCGAGTACTACTCTTGCCCAAGCACGTTTAACTTCGGAGTTCGTATGGGATCCGGTGCGTTAGTGCTGGTATGATCGCATCCATGTTACCTACCACTGTAAATTCTATTAAACACCTCTTTCTTCCGAACGCCCTAGCCTGCCCCCCACCGACCTAGCCTCCCCGAACCGACGCATGACGCAGATTGTCACGCTCATCTTAATCGTCCCCGTCACCTGTCTTAACGACGTCTCGATCCGAATGTCGTTTCCACAATGAGAAATATACATTACAAAACACTCGGTCGAATTTCGACAAAAAAGAGGGATGCATCACGAGGACTTCCCAGGGGGTCACCCATCCTAGTACTACTCTCGCCCAAGCACGCTTAACTTTGGAGTTCTGATGGGATCCGTTGCGTTAGTGCTGGTATGATTGCATCCATCTTTCCTACCACTGTAAGTTCTATTAAACACCTCCTTCCTCCGTATGCCCTAGCCTGTCCCCCAACGACCTAGCCTCCCCGAACCGAAGCATGACGCCGATAGTCACGCCCATCTTAATCGCCCCCGTCACCTGTCTTAACGACGCCTCGATCCGAATGTCGTTTCCACAATGAGAAATATACATTACAAAACACTCGGTCGAATTTCGACAAAAAAGAGGGATGCATCACGAGGACTTCCCAGGGGGTCACCCATCCTAGTACTACTCTCGCCCAAGCACGCTTAACTTCGGAGTTCTGATGGATCCGGTGAGTTAGTGCTGGTATGATCTCATTCATCTTTCCTACCACTGTAAATTCTATTAAACACCTCCTTCCTCCGTACGCCCTAGCCTGCCCCCCAACGACCTAGCCTCATCGAACCGACGCATGACGCCGATTGTCACGCCCATCTTAATCGCCCCCGTCACCTGTCTTAACGACGTCTCGATCCGAATGTCGTTTCCGCAAAAAGAAATATACATTACAAAATACTCGATTGAATTTCGACAAAAAAAAGGGATGCAACACGAGGACTTCCCAGGGGTCACCCATCCTAGTACTACTCTCGCCCAAGCACGCTTAACTTCGGAGTTCTGATGGGATCCGGTGCGTTAGTGCTGGTATGATCGCATCCCTCTTTCCTACCACTCTAAATTGTATTAAACACCTCCTTTCTCCAACGCCCTAGCCTGCCCCACACCGACCTGCCTCCCCGACCGACTCATGACGCAGATTGTCAACGCTTCATTCCCTTAATCGTCCCGTCACCTGTCTTAACGTACGTCTCGATCCGAATGTCGTTTCCACATTGAAAATATACATTACAAAAATACTCGATCGAATTTCGACAAAAAAGAGGGATGCAACACGAGGACTTCCCAGGGGGTCACCCATCCTAGTATTACTCTCGCCCAAGCACGCTTAACTTTGGAGTTCTGATGGGATCCGGTGCGATAGTGCTGGTATGATCGCATCAATCTTTCCTACCACTGTAAGTTCTATTAAACACCTCCTCCTTCCGTACGCCCTAGCCTGCCCCCCAACGACCTAGCCTCCCCGAACCGACGCATGACGCCGATTGTCACGCCCATCTTAATCGCCCCCGTCACCTGTCTTAACGACGTCTCGATCCGAATGTCGTTTCCGCAATAAGAAATATACATTACAAAACACTCGGTCTTTCGACAAAAAAGAGGGATGCATCACGAGGACTTCCCAGGGGGTGCACCCATCCTAGTACTACTCTCGCCCAAGCACGCTTAACTTCGGAGTTCTGATGGATCCGGTGAGTTAGTGCTGGTATGATCTCATTCATCTTTCCTACCACTGTAAATTCTATTAAACACCTCCTTCCTCCGTACGCCCTAGCCTGCCCCCCAACGACCTAGCCTCATCGAACCGACGCATGACGCCGATTGTCACGCCCATCTTAATCGCCCCCGTCACCTGTCTTAACGACGTCTCGATCCGAATGTCGTTTCCGCTAAAAGAAATATACATTACAAAATACTCGATCGAATTTCGACAAAAAAGAGGGATGCAACACGAGGACTTCCAAGGGGGTCACCCATCCTAGTACTACACTCGCCCAAGCACGCTTAATTTCGGAGTTCTGATGGGATCCGGTGCGTTAGTGCTGCTATGATCGCATCCATGTTTTCTACCACTTTAAATTCTATTAAACACCTCCTTCTTCCGAACGCCCTAGCCTGCCCCCCACCGACCTAGCCTCCCCGAACCGAAGCATGACGCAGATT
>JAGDQO010003284.1:0-15987 GCA_018342035.1 Solanum appendiculatum | reverse complement strand
GCATGACGCCGATTGTCACGCCCATCTTAATCGCCCCCGTCACCTGTCTTAACGACGTCTCGATCCGAATGTCGTTTCCGCAAAAAGAAATATACATTACCAAATACTCGATCGAATTTCGACAAAAAAGAGGGATGCAACACGAGGACTTTCCAGGGGGTCACCCATCCTAGTACTACTCTCGCCCAAGCACGCTAAACTTCGGAGTTCTGATGGGATCCGGTGCGTTAGTGCTGGTATGATCGCATCCATGTTACCTACCACTGTAAATTCTATTAAACTCTTCCTTCCTCCGTACGCCCTAGCCTGCCCCTCAACGACCTAGCCTCCCCGAACCGACGCATGACGCCGATTGTCATGCCCATCTTAATCACCCCCGTCACCTGTCTTAATGACGTCTCGATCCGAATGTCGTTTCCGCAAAAAGAAATATACATTACAAAATACTCGATCGAATTTCGACAAAAAAAAGGGATGCAACACGAGGACTTCCAAGGGGGTCACCCATCCTAGTACTACTCTCGCCCAAGCACGCTAAACTTCGGAGTTCTGATGGGATCCGGTGCGTTAGTGCTGGTATGATCGCATCCATGTTTCCTACCACTGTAAATTCTATTAAACTCCTCCTTCCTCCGTACGCCCTAGTCTGCCCCCCAACGACCTAGCCTCCCCGAACCGACGCATGACGCCGATTGTCACGCCCATCTTAATCGCCCCCTTCACCTGTCTTAACGACGTCTCGATCCGAATGTAGTTTCCGCAAAAAGAAATATACATTACAAAATACTCGATCGAATTTCGACAAAAAAAAGGGATGCAACACGAGGACTTCCCAGGGGGTCACCCATCCTAGTACTACTCTCGCCCAAGCAGGCTTAACTTCGGAGTTCTGATGGGATCCGGTGCGTTAGTGCTGGTATGATCGCATCCATCTTTCTTTCCACTGTAAATTGTATTAAACACCTCCTTCCTCCGTACGCCCTAGCCAGCCCCCCAACGACCTAGCCTCCCCGAACCGACGCATGACGCCGATTGTCACGCCCATCTTAATCTCCCCCGTCACCTGTCTTAACGACGTCTCGATCCGAATGTCGTTTTCGCAAAAAGAAATAAACATAACAAAATACGCGATCGAATTTCGACAAAAATGAGGGATGCAACACGAGGACTTCCCAGGGGGTCACCCATCCTAGTACTACTCTCGCCCAAGCACGCTTAACTTCGGAGGTCTGATGGGATCCGGTGCGTTAGTGCTGGTATGATCGCATCCGTGTTTCCTACCACTGTAAATTCTATTAAACACCTCCTTCCTCCGTACGCCCTAGCCTGCCCCCCAACGACCTAGCCTCCCCGAACCGACGCATGACGCCGATTGTCACGCCCATCTTAATCGCCCCCGTCACCTGTCTTAACGACGTCTCGATCCGAATGTCGTTTCCGCAAAAAGAAATATACATTACAAAATACTCGATCGAATTTCGACAAAAAAGAGGGATGCAACACGAGGACTTCCAAGGGGGTCACCCATCCTAGCACTACTCTCGCCCAAACACGCTTAACTTCGGAGTTCTGATGGGATCCGGTGCGTCAGTGCTGATATGAGCGCATCCATCTTTCCTACCACTGTAAATTCTATTAAACACCTCCTTCCTTCGTACTCCCTAGCCTGCCCCCCAACGACCTAGCCTCCCCGAACCGACGCATGACGCCGATTGTCACGCCCATCTTATGCTCCCCCGTCACCTGTCTTAACGACGTCTCGATCCGAATGTCGTTTTCGCAAAAAGAAATAAACATAACAAAATACGCGATCGAATTTCGACAAAAATGAGGGATGCAACACGAGGACTTCACAGGGGGTCACCCATCCTAGTACTACTCTCGCCCAAGCACGCTTTACTTCGGAGTTCTGATGGGATCCGGTGCGTTAGTGCTGGTATGATCGCATCCATGTTACCTACCACTGTAAATTCTATTAAAACACCTCCTTCCTCCGACGTCCCTAGCCTTGCCCCAACGACCTAAGCCTCCCGAACCGACGCATGACGCCGGATTGTCACGCCACATTCTTAATCGCCCCCGTCACCTGTCTTAACGACGTCTCGATTCCGAATGTCGTTTCCGCTCAAAAAGAAATATACATTAACAATACTTCCGATCGAATTTCGACAAAAAGGAGGGATGCAAACACGAGGATTTCCCAGGGGGTCACCCATCCTGAGTACTACTCTCGCCCTCAAGCCGCTAAAACTTTCGGAGTTCTTGAATGGTGAGATCCGGTGCGTTAGTGCTGATTGATCAGCATCCATTGTTTCCTACCACCTGTAAATTCTATTAAACCCTCCTTCCTCCGTACGCCCTACCCTGCCCCCAACGACCTAGCCTCCCCGAACGACGCATGATCGCCGATTGTAACGCCCATCTTAATCGCCCCTTCACCTGGCTTAGGACGTCTCGATCCGATTGTAGTTTATCCTCAAAAAGAAAATATACATTACAAAACACTCGATCGAATTTCGACAAAAAGAGGGATGCAAACGAGGACTTCAGGGGTCACCCATCTCAGTACTCTCTCGGCCCAACACGCTTAACTTCGGAGTTCTGATGGGATCCGGTGCGTAAGATGCTGGTATTAGATCGCTTCCATGTTTCCTCCACTGTTAAGTTCTATATAAACACCTCCTTTCCTCCGTACGCCCTAGCCTGCCCCCCAACGACCTAGCCTCCCCGAACCGACGCATGACGCCGATTGTCACGCCCATCTTAATCGCCCCCGTCACCTGTCTTAACGATGTCTCGATCCGAATGTCGTTTCCGCAAAAAGAAATATACATTACAAAATACTCGATCGAATTTCGATAAAAAAGAGGGATGCAACACGAGGACTTCCAAGGGGGTCACCCATCCTAGTACTACTCTCGCCCAAGCACGCTTAACTTCGGAGTTCTGATGGGATCCGGTGCGTTAGTGCTGATATGATCGCATCCACCTTTCCTACCACTGTAAATTCTATTAAACACCTCCTTCCTCCGTACGCCCTAGCCTGCCCCCCACCGACCTAGCCTCCCCGAACCGACGCATGACGCCGATTGTCACGCCCATCTTAATCTCCCCCGTCACCTGTCTTAACGATGTCTCGATCCGAATGTCGTTTTCGCAAAAAGAAATAAACATAACAAAATACGCGATCGAATTTCTACAAAAAAGAGGGATGTCACACGAGGACTTCCCAGGGGGTCACCCATCCTAGTACTACTTTCGCCCAAGCACGCTTAACCTTGGAGTTCTAATGGGATCCGGTGCGTTAGTGCTGGTATGATCGCATCCATGTGTCCTACCACTGTAAATTCTATTAAACACCTCCTTCCTCCGTACGCCCTAGCCTGCCCCCCAACGACCTAGCCTCTCCGAAACGACGCATGACGCAGATTGTCACGCTCATCTTAATCGCCCCCGTCACCTGTCTTAACGACGTCTCGATCCGAATGTCGTTTCCGATAAAAGAAATAAACATAACAAAATACGCGACCGAATTTCGACTAAAGAGAGGGATGCAACACGAGGACTTCCCGAGGGGTCACCCATCCTAGTACTACTCTCCCCCAAGCACGCTTAACTACGGAGTTCTGATGGGATCCGGTGCGTTAGTGCTGGTATGATCGCATCCATCTTTCCTACCACTGTAAATTCAATTAAACACCTCCTTCCTCCGTACGCCCTAGCCTGCCCCCCAACGACGTAGCCTCCCCGAACCGATGCATGACGCCGATTGTCACGCCCATCTTAATCGCCCCCGTCACCTGTCTTAACGACATCTCGATCCGAATGTCGTTTCCGCAAAAAGAAATATACATTACAAAATACTCGATCAAATTTCGACAAAAAAGAGGGATGCAACATGAGGACTTCCAAGGGGGTCACCCATCTTAGTACTACTCTCGCCCAAGCACGCTTAACTTCGGAGTTCTGATGGGATCCGGTGCGTTAGTGCTGATATGATTGCATCCACCTTTCCTACCACTGTAAATTCTATTAAACATCTCCTTCCTCCGTACTCCCTAGCCTGCCCCCCACCGACCTAGCCTCCCCGAACCGACGCATGACGCCGATTGTCACGCCCATCTTAATCGCCCCCGTCACCTGTCTTAACGACGTCTCGATCCGAATGTCGTTTTCGCAAAAAGAAATAAACAAAACAAAATACGCGATCGAATTTCGACAAAAATGAGGGATGCAACACGAGGACTTCCCAGGGGGTCACCCATCCTAGTACTACTCTCGCCCAAGCACGCATAACTTCGGAGTTCTGATGGGATCCGGTGCGTTAGTGCTGGTATGATCGCATCCATCTTTCCTACCACTGTAAATTCTATTAAACACCTCCTTCCTCAGTACGCCCTAGCCTGCCCCCCACCGACCTATCCTCCCCGAACCGACGCATGACGCAGATTGTCACGCTCATCTTTATCGCCCCCGTCACCTGTCTTAACGACGTCTCGATCCGAATGTCGTTTCCGCAAAAAGAAATATACATTACAAAATACTCGATCGAATTTCGACAAAAAAGAGGGATGCAACACGAGGACTTCCCTGGGTGTCACCCATCCTAGTACTACTCTCGCCCAAGCACGCTTAACTTCGGAGTTCTGATGGGATTCGGTGCGTTAGTGCTGGTATGATCGCATCCATCTTTCCTACCACTGTAAATTCTCTTAAACACCTCCTTCCTCCGTACGCCCTAGCCTGCCCCCCAACGCCCTAGCCTCCCCGAACCGACGCATGACGCTGAATGTCACGCTCATCTTAATCGACCCCGTCACCTGTCTTAACGACGTCTCGATCCGAATGTCGTTTCCGCAAAAAGAAATATACATTACAAAATACTCGATCGAATTTCGACAAAAAAGTGGGATGCAACACGAGGACTTCCAAGGGGGTCACCCATCCTAGTACTACTCTCGCCCAAGCACGCTTAACTTCGGAGTTCTGATGGGATCCGGTGCGTTAGTGCTGGTATGATCGCATCCATCTTTCCTACCACTGTAAATTCTATTAAACACCTCCTCCCTCCGTACGCCCTAGCCTGCCCCCCAACGACCTAGCCTCCCCGAACCGACGCATGACGCCGATTGTCACGCCCATCTTAATCGCCCCCGTCACCTGTCTTAACGACGTCTCGATCCGAATGTCGTTTCCGCAAAAAGAAATATACATTACAAAATACTCGATCGAATTTCGACAAAAAAGAGGAATGCAACACGAGGACTTCCAAGGGGGTCACCCATCCTAGTACTACTCTCGCCCAAGCACGCTTAACTTCGGAGTTCTGATGGGATCCGGTGCGTTAGTGCTGATATGATCGCATCCACCGTTCCTACCACTGTAAATTCTATTAAACACCTCCTTCCTCCGTACGCCCTAGCCTGCCCCCCACCGACCTAGCCTCCCCGAACCGACGCATGACGCAAATTGTCACGCTCATCTTAATCGCCCCCGTCACCTGTCTTAACGATGTCTCGATCCGAATGTCATTTCCGCAAAAAGAAATACACATTACAAAATATTCGATCGAATTTCGACAAAAAAGAGGGATGCAACACGAGGACTTCCCGGGGGGTCACCCATCCTAGTACTACTCTCGCCCAAGCACGCTTAACTTCGGAGTTCTGATGGATCCGGTGCGTTAGTGCTGATATGATCGCATCCACCTTTCCTACCACTATAAATTCTATTAAACACCTCCTTCCTCCGTACGCCCTAGCCTGCCCCCCAACGACCTAGCCTCCCCGAACCGACGCATGACGCCAATTGTCACGCCCATCTTAATCTCCCCCGTCACCTGTCTTAACGACGTCTCGATCCGAATGTCGTTTTCGCAAAAAGAAATAAACATAACAAAATACGCGATCGAATTTCGACAAAAATGAGGGATGCAACACGAGGACTACCCAGGGGGTCACCCATCCTAGTACTACTCTCGCCCAAGCACGATTAACTTCGGAGTTCTGATGGGATCCGGTGCGTTAGTGTTGGTATGATCGCATCCATCTTTCCTACCACTGTAAATACTATTAAACACCTCCTTCCTCCGTACGCCCTAGCCTGCCCCTCAACGACCTAGCCTCCCCGAACCGACGAATGACGCCGATTGTCACGCCCATCTTAATCGCCCCCGTCACCTGTCTTAACGACGTCTCGATCCGAATGTCGTTTCCGCAAAAAGAAATATACATTACAAAATACTCGATCGAATTTCGACAAAAAAAAGGGATGCAACACGAGGACTTCCCAGGGGGTCACCCATCCTAGTACTACTCTCGCCCAAGCACGCTAAACTTCGGAGTTCTGATGGGATCCGGTGCGTTAGTGCTGGTATGATCGCATCCGTGTTTCCTACCACTGTAAATTCTATTAAACACCTCCTTCCTCCGTACGCCCTAGCCTGCCACCCACCGACCTAGCCTCTCCGAACCGACGCATGACGCAGATTGTCACGCCCATCTTAATCGCCCCCGTCACCTGTCTTAACGACGTCTCGATCCGAATGTCGTTTCCGTAAAAAGAAAAATACATTACAAAATACTCGATCGAATTTCGACAAAAAAGAGGGATGCAACACGAGGACTTCCCAGGGGGTCACCCATCCTAGTACTACTCTCGCCCAAGCACGCTTAACCTCGGAGTTCTGATGGGATCCGGTGCGTTAGTGCTAGTATGATCGCATCCATCTTTCCTACCACTGTAAATTCTATTAAACACCTCCTTCCTCCGTACGCCCTAGCCTGCCCCCTAACGACCTAGCCCCCCCGAACCGACGCATGACGCCGATTGTCACGCCAGTCTTAATCGCCCCCGTCACCTGTCTTAACGACGTCTCGATCCGAATGTCGTTTCCGCAAAAAGAAATATACATTACAAAATACGCGACCGAATTTCGACAAAAAAGAGGGATGCAACACGAGGACTTCCCAGGGGGTCACCCATCCTAGTACTACTCTCGCCCAAGCACGCTTCACTTCGGAGTTCTGATGGGATCCGGTGCGTTAGTGCTGGTATGATCGCATCCATCTTTCCTACCACTGTAAATTCTATTAAACACCTCCTTCCTCCGTACGCCCTAGCCTGCCCTCCAACGACCTAGCCTCCCCGAACCGACGCATGACGCAGATTGTCACGCCCATCTTAATCTCCCCCGTCACCTGTCTTAACGACATCTCGATCCGAATGTCGTTTTCGCAAAAAGAAATAAACATAATAAAATACGCGACCGAATTTCGACAAAAAAGAGGGATGCAACACGAGGACTTCCCAGGGGGTCACCCATCCTAGTACTACTCTCGCCCAAGCACGCTTAACTTCGGAGTTCTGAGGGGATCCGGTGCGTTAGTGCTGGTATGATCGCATCCATGTTACCGACCACTGTAAATTCTATTAAACACCTCCTTCTTCCGAACGCCCTAGCCTGCCCCCCACCGACCTAGCCTCCCCAAACCGACGCATGACGCAGATTGTCACGCTCATCTTAATTGCCCCCGTCACCTGTCTTAACGACGTCTCGATCCGAATGTCGTTTCCGCAAAAAGAAATATACATTACAAAATACTAGATCGAATTTCGACAAAAAAGAGGGATGCAACACAAGGACTTCCCAGGGGGTCACCCATCCTAGTACTACTCTCGCCAAGCACGCTTAACTTCGGAGTTCTGATGGGATCCGGTGCGTTATTGCTGGTATGATCGCATCCATCTTTCCTACCACTGTAAATTCTATTAAACACCTCCTTCCTCCGTACGCCCTAGCCTGCCCCCCAACGACCTAGCCTCCCCGAACCGACGCATAACGCAGATTGTCACGCTCATCTTAATCGCCCCCGTCACCTCTCTTAACGACGTCTCGATCCGAATGTCGTTTCCGCAAAAAGAAATATACATTACAAAATACTCGATCGAATTTCGACAAAAAAGAGGGATGCAACACGAGGACTTCCAAGGGGGTCACCCATCCTATTAGTACTCTCGCCCAAGCACGCTTAACTTCGGAGTTCTGATGGGATCCGGTGCGTTAGTGCTGGTATGATCGCATCCATCTTTCCTACCACTGTAAATTCTATTAAACACCTCCTTCCTCCGTACGCCCTAGCCTGCCCCCCAACGACCTAGCCTCCCCGAACCGACGAATGACGCCGATTGTCACGCCCATCTTAATCGCCCCCGTCACCTGTCTTATCGACGTCTCGATCCGAATGTCGTTTCCGCAAAAAGAAATATACATTACAAAATACTCGATCGAATTTCGACAAAAAAGAGGGATGCAACACGAGGACTTCCCAGGGGGTCACCCATCCTAGTACTACTCTCTCCCAAGCACGCTAAACTTCGGAGTTCTGATGGGATCCGGTGCGTTAGTGCCGGTATGATCGTATCCATGTGTCCTACCACTGTAAATTCTATTAAACACCTCCTTCTTCCGTATGCCCTAGCCTGCCCCCCAACGAACTAGCCTCTCCGAACCGACGCATGACGCAGATTATCACGCCCATGTTAATCGCCCCCGTCACCTGTCTTAACGACGTCTCGATCCGAATGTCGTTTCCGCAAAAAGAAATATACATTACAAAATACTCGATCGAATTTCGACAAAAAAGAGGGATGCAACACGAGGACTTCCCAGGGGGTCACCAATCCTAGTACTACTCTCGCCCAAGCACGCTTAACTTCGGAGTTCTGATGGGATCCGGTGCGTTAGTGCTGGTATGATCGCATCCATGTTTCCTACCACTGTAAATTCTATTAAACACCTCCTTCCTCCGTACGCCCTAGCCTGCCACCCACCGACCTAGCCTCTCCGAACCGACGCATGGCGCAGATTGTCACGCCCATCTTAATCTCCCCCGTCACCTGTCTTAACGACGTCTCGATCCGAATGTCGTTTCCGCAAAAAGAAATATACATTAGAAAATACTCGATCGAATTTCGGCAAAAAAGAGGGATGCAACACGAGGACTTCCCAGGGGGTCACCCATCCTAGTACTACTCTCGCCCAGCCACGCTTAACTTCGGAGTTCTGATGGGATCCGGTGCGTTAGTGCTGGTATGATCGCATCCGTGTTTCCTACCACTGTAAATTCTATTAAACACCTCCTTCCTCCGTACGCCCTTGCCTGCCACCCACCGACCTAGCCTCCCCGAACCGACGCATGACGCAGATTGTCACGCCCATCTTAATCGCCCCCGTCACCTGTCTTAACGACGTCTCGATCCGAATGTCGTATCCGCAAAAAGAAATATACATTACAAAATACTCGATCGAATTTCGACAAAAAAGAGGGATGCAACACGAGGACTTCCCAGGGGGTCACCCATCCTAGCTACACTCTCACCCAAAGCTACGCTTAACTTCGGAGTTCTGATGGGTATCCGGTGCGTAAGTGCTGGTATGATCGCATCCATCTTTTCTACCACTGTAATTCTAGAAGACACTCCATTCCTTCCGTACGCCCCTAGCCTGCCCGCCAACGACCCTAGCCTCCCCGAACCGACGCATGACGCAGATTGTCAAGCTCATCTTAATCGCCCCCGTCACCTGTCTTAACGACGTCTCGATCCGAATGTCGTTTCCGCAAAAAGAAATGTACATTACAAAATACGCGATCGAATTTCGACAAAAAAGAGGGATGCAACACGAGGAGTACCCAGGGGGTCACCCATCCTAGTACTACTCTCGCCCAAGCACGCTTAACTTCGGAGTTCTGATGGGATCCGGGGCGTTAGTGCTGGTATGATCGCATCCGTGTTTCCTACCACTGTAAATTCTATTAAACACCTCCTTCCTCCGTACGCCCTAGCCTGCCACCCACCGACCTAGCCTCCCCGAACCGACGGATGACGCAGATTGTCACGCCCATCTTAGTCGCCCCCGTCACCTGTCTTAACGACGTCTCGATCCGAATGTCGTTTCCGCAAAAAGAAATATACATTACAAAATACTCGATCGAATTTCGACAAAAAAGAGGGATGCAACACGAGGACTTCCCAGGGGGTCACCCATCCTAGTACTACTCTCACCCAAGCACGCTTATCTTCGGAGTTCTGATGGGATCCGGTGCGTAAGTGCTGGTATGATCGCATCCATCTTTCCTACCACTGTAAATTCTATAAGACACCTCCTTCCTCCGTACGCCCTAGCCTGCCCCCCCAACGACCTAGCCTCCCCGAACCGACGCAGACGCAGCCATTGTCACGCTCATCTAATCGAACCCCGTCACCTGTTCTAACGACGTCTCCGCATCGAATGTTCGTTTCCGCAAAAAGGAAATGTACATTACAAAATAGCCATCGAATTTCGACAAAAAAGAGGGATGCAACACGAGGACTTCCCAGGGTGTCACCCATCCTAGTACTACTCTCGCTGAAGCACGCTTAACATCGGAGTTCTGATGGGATCCAGTGCGTTAGTGCTGGTATGATCCCATCTATCGTTCCTACCACTGTAAATTCTATTAAACACCTCCTTCCTCCGTACGCCCTAGCCTGCCCCTCACCGATCTAGCCTCCCCGAACCGACGCATGACGCAGATTGTCACGCTCATCTTAATCGCCCCGTCACCTGTCTTAACGACGTCTCGATCCGAATGTCGTTTCCGCAAAAAGAAATATACATTAGAAAATACTCGATCGAATTTCGACAAAAAAGAGGGATGCAACACAAGGACTTCCCAGGGGGTCACCCATCCTAGTACTACTCTCGCCCAAGCATGCTTAACTTCGGAGTTCTGATGGGATCCGGTGCGTTAGTGCAGGTATGATCGCATCCATGTTACCTACCACTGTAAATTCTATTAAACACCTCCTTCTTCCGAACGCCCTAGCCTGCCTCCCACCGACCTAGCCTCCCCGAACCGACGCATGACGCAGATTGTCACGCTCATCTTAATTGCCCCCGTCATCTGTCTTAATGACGTCTCGATCCGAAAGTCGTTTCCGCAAAAAGAAATATACATTACAAAATACACGATCGAATTTCGACAAAAAAGAGGGATGCAACACGAGGACTTCCCAGGGGGTCACCCATCCTAGTACTACTCTCGCCCAAGCACGCTAAACTTCGGAGTTATGATGGAATCCGGTGCGTTAGTACTGGTATGATCGCATCCATCTTTCCTACCACTGTAAATTCTATTAAACACCTCCTTCCTCCGTACGCCCTAGCCTGCCCATCACCGACCTAGCCTCCCCGAACCGACGCATGACGCAGATTGTCACGCTCATCTTAATCGCCCCCGTCACCTGTCTTAACGACGTCTCGATCCGAATGTCGTTTCCGCAAAAAGAAATATACATTACAAAATACTCGATTGAATTTCGACAAAAAAGAGGGATGCAACACGAGGACTTCGCAGGGGGTCACCCATCCTAGTACTACTCTCGCCCAAGCACGCTTAACCTCGGAGTTCTGATGAGATCCGGTGCGTTAGTGCTAGTATGATCGCATCCATCTTTCCTACCACTGTAAATTCTATTAAACACCTCCTTCCTCCGTACGCCCTAGCCTGCCCCCCAACGACCTAGCCTCCCCGAACCTACGCATGACGCAGATTGTCAAGCTCATCTTAATCGCCCCCGTCACCTATCTTAACGACGTCTCGATCCGAATGGCTTTTCCGCAAAAAGAAATAAACATAACAAAATACGCGATCGAATTTCGACAAAAAAGAGGGATGCAACACAAGGACTTCCCAGGGGGTCACCCATCCTAGTACTACTCTCGCCCAAGCACGCTAAACTTCGGAGTTATGATGGAATCCGGTGCGTTAGTACTGGTATGATCGCATCCATCTTTCCTACCACTGTAAATTCTATTAAACACCTCCTTCCTCCGTACGCCCTAGCCTGCCCCTCACCGACCTAGCCTACCCGAACCGACGCATGACGCAGATTGTCACGCTCATCTTAATTGCCCCCGTCACCTGTCTTAACGACGTCTCGATCCGAATGTCGTTTCCGCAAAAAGAAATATACATTACAAAATACTCGATTGAATTTCGACAAAAAAGAGGGATGCAACACGAGGACTTCCCAGGGGGTCACCCATCCTAGTACTACTCTCGCCCAAGCACGCATACCTTCGGAGTTCTGATGGGATCCGGTGCGTTAGTGCTAGTATGATCGCATCCATCTTTCCTACCACTGTAAATTCTATTAAAAACCTCCTTCCTCCGTACGCCCTAGACTGCCCCCCAACGACCTAGCCTCCACGAACCGACGCATGACGCAGATTGTCAAGCTCATCTTAATCGCCCCCGTCACCTATCTTAACGACGTCTTTATCCGAATGGCGTTTCCGCAAAAAGAAATAAACATAACAAAATACGCGATCGAATTTCGACAAAAAAGAGGGATGCAACACGAGGACTTCCCAGGGGGTCACCTATCCTAGTACTACTCTCGCACAAGCACGCTTAACTTCGGAGTTCTGATGGGATCCGGTGCGTTAGTGCTGGTATGATCGCATCCGTGTTTCCTACCACTGTAAATTCTATTAAACACCTCCTTCCTCCGTACGCCCTAGCCTGCCACCCACCGACCTAGCCTCCCCGAACCGACGCATGACGCAGATTGTCAAGCTCATCTTAATCGCCCCCGTCACCTATCTTAACGACGTCTCTATCCGAATGGCGTTTCCGCAAAAAGAAATAAACATAACAAAATACGCGATCGAATTTCGACAAAAAAGAGGGATGCAACACGAGGACTTCCCAGGGGGTCACCTATCCTAGTACTACTCTCGCACAAGCACGCTTAACTTCGGAGTTCTGATGGGATCCGGTGCGTTAGTGCTGGTATGATCGCATCCGTGTTTCCTACCACTGTAAATTCTATTAAACACCTCCTTACTCCGTACGCCCTAGCCTGCCACCCACCGACCTAGCCTCCCCGAACCGACGCATGACGCAGATTGCCACGCCCATCTTAATCGCCCCCGTCACCTGTCTTAACGACGTCTAGATCCGAATGTCGTTTCCGCAAAAAGAAATATACATTACAAAATACTCGATCGAATTTCGACAAAAAAGAGGGATGCAACACGAGGACTTCCCAGGGGGTCACCCATTCTAGTACTACTCTCACCCAAGCACGCTTAACTTCGGAGTTCTGATGGGATCCGGTGCGTTAGTGCTGGTATGATCGCATCCATCTTTCCTACCACTGTAAATTCTATAAAACACCTCCTTTCTCCGTACGCACTAGCCTGCCCCCCAACGACCTAGCCTCCCCGAACCGACGCATGACGCAGATTGTCACGCTCATCTTAATCGTCCCCGTCACCTGTCTTAACGACGTCTCGATCCGAATATCGTTTCCGCAAAAAGAAATATACATTACAAAATACTCGATCGAATTTCGACAAAAAATAGGGATGCAACACGAGGAGTACCCAGGGGGTCACCCATCCTAGTACTACTCTCGCCCAAGCACGCTTAACTTCGGAGTTCTGATGGGATCCGGGGCGTTAGTGCTGGTATGATCGCATCCGTGTTTCCTACCACTGTAAATTCTATTAAACACCTCCTTCCTCCGTACGCCCTAGCCTGCCACCCACCGACCTAGCCTCCCCGAACCGACGCATGACGCAGATTGTCACGCCCATCTTAATCGCCCCCGTCACCTGTCTTAACGACGTCTCGATCCGAATGTCGTTTCCGCAAAAAGAAATATACATTACAAAATACTCGATCGAATTTCGACAAAAAAGAGGGATGCAACACGAGGACTTCCCAGAGGGTTACCCATCCTAGTACTACTCTCACCCAAGCACGCTTAACTTCGGAGTTCTGATGGGATCCGGTGCGTTAGTGCTGGTATGATCGCATCCATCTTTCCTACCACTGTAAATTCTATAAAACACCTCCTTTCTCCGTACGGACTAGCCTGCCCCCCAACGACCTAGCCTCCCCGAACCGACGCATGACGCAGATTGTCACGCTCATCTTAATCGCCCCCGTCACCTGTCTTAACGACGTCTCGATCCGAATGTCGTTTCCGCAAAAAGAAATGTACATTACAAAATACGCCATCGAATTTCGACAAAAAAGAGGGATGCAACACGAGGAGTACCCAGGGGGTCACCCATCCTAGTACTACTCTCGACCAAGCACGCTTAACTTCGGAGTTCTGATGGGATCCGGTGCGTTAGTGCTGGTATGATCGCATCCGTGTTTCCTACCACTGTAAATTCTATTAAACACCTCCTTCCTCCGTACGCCCTAGCCAGCCACCCACCGACCTAGCCTCCCCGAACCGACGCATGACGCAGATTGTCACCCCCATCTTAGTCGCCCCCGTCACCTGTCTTAACGACGTCTCGATCCGAATGTCGTTTCCGCAAAAAGAAATATACATTACAAAATACTCGATCGAATTTCGACAAAAAAGAGGGATGCAACACTAGGACTTCCCAGGGGGTCACCCATCCTAGTACTACTCACACCCAAGCACGCTTAACTTCGGAGTTCAGATGGGATCCGGTGCGTTAGTGCTGGTATGATCGCATCCATCTTTCCTACCACTGTAAATTCTATAAAACACCTCCTTCCTCCGTACGCACTAGCCTGCCCCCCAACGACCTAGCCTCCCCGAACCGACGCATGACGCAGATTGTCACGCTCATCTTAATCGCCCCCGTCACCTGTCTTAACGACGTCTCGATCCGAATGTCGTTTCCGCAAAAAGAAATATACATTACAAAATACACGATCGAATTTCGACAAAAAAGAGGGATGCAACACGAGGACTTCCCAGGGGGTCACCCATCCTAGTACTACTCTCGCCCAAGCACGCTAATCTTCGGAGTTATGATGGAATCCGGTGCGTTAGTACTGGTATGATCGCATCCATCTTTCCTACCACTGTAAATTCTATAAAACACCTCCTTCCTCCGTACGCACTAGCCTGCCCCCCAACGACCTAGCCTCCCCGAACCGACGCATGACGCAGATTGTCACGCTCATCTTAATCGCCCCCGTCACCTGTCTTAACGACGTCTCGATCCGAATGTCGTTTCCGCAAAAAGAAATATACATTACAAAATACTGGATCGAATTTCGACAAAAAAGAGGGATGCAACACGAGGACTTCGCAGGGGGTCACCCATCCTAGTACTACTCTCACCCAAGCACGCTTAACTTCGGAGTTCTGATGGGATCCGGTGTGTTAGTGCTGGTATGATCGCATCCATCTTTCCTACCACTGTAAATTCTATTAAACACCTCCTTCCTCCGTACGCCCTAGCCTGCCCCCCAACGACCTAGCCTCCCCGAACCGACGCATGACGCAGATTGTCTCGCTCATCTTAATCGCCCCCGTCACCTATCTTAACGACGTCTCGATCCGAATGTCGTTTCCGCAAAAAGAAATAAACATAACAAAATACGCGATCGAATTTCGACAAAAAAGAGGGATGCAACACAAGGACTTCCCAGGGGGTCACCCATCCTAGTACTACTCTCGCCCAAGCACGCTAAACTTCGGAGTTATGATGGAATCCGGTGCGTTAGTACTGGTATGATCGCATCCATCTTTCCTACCACTGTAAATTCTATTAAACACCTCCTTCCTCCGTACGCCCTAGCCTGCCCCTCACCGACCTAGCCTACCCGAACCGACGCATGACGCAGATTGTCACGCTCATCTTAATTGCCCCCGTCACCTGTCTTAACGACGTCTCGATCCGAATGTCGTTTCCGCAAAAAGAAATATACATTACAAAATACTCGATTGAATTTCGACAAAAAAGAGGGATGCAACACGAGGACTTCCCAGGGGGTCACCCATCCTAGTATTACTCTCGCCCAAGCACGCTTAACTTCGGAGTTCTGATGGGATCCGGTGCGATAGTGCTGGTATGATCGCATCCATCTTTCCTACCACTGTAAGTTCTATTAAACACCTCCTTCTTCCGTACGCCCTAGCCTGCCCCCCCAACGACCT
>JAGDQO010003283.1:0-18197 GCA_018342035.1 Solanum appendiculatum | reverse complement strand
GCATGCAATCACATAAATGCACATATCCGTAGAGGAAACATCAACTCCAAGCTAAAGCATGATCAACACATCATATCATGAAGACTTTATGCAACTTATACTCAAATGCACATAATCATATAAGACTCTTCATGAACATACACAATCAAGGAATCATAGAAATCAATTATGACACATGAGACCAAAAGAATGAACCATGAGGATCAAGATACCTCAAGCTAGAGTAGGATCGGAAGGAAAGAGATGAGGATATCGGGACATCATATCGGCCTCGACCTCCCAAGTAGCACCCTCAACTAATTGATTCCTCCATAGAACTTTCACGGAAGCAACTTCCTTATTTCTTAACTTCCGAACTTGCCGGTCTAAAATCTCAATCGGAACCTCTTCATAAGAAAGACTATCCTTTATGCCAAGATTCTCTAATGGCACTATAGTGGTCGGATCACCAACACACTTCTTCAATAATGAGACATGGAAAACTGGATGCACAGATGCCAAATCATTAGGCAAGTCAAGCTCGTAAGCAATCTTACCAACACGTCTCAAGATCTAATATGGGCCTACAAAACGGGGACTAAGCTTCCCTTTCTTCCCAAATCTCATTACACCCTTCATGGGTGAGATTTTCAAGTAAACCCAATCATCCACATTGAATTCTAATTCTCTTCTCCTAACATCGGCATAGGACTTTTGTCGACTTTGAGCCGTTTTCAACCTCTCCCTAATAAGTCGAACTTTCTCTATAGCCTCATGCACCAAATTCGGGCCTATCAAAGAACCTTCACCACTTCAAAACAACCTATAGGTGATCTACACCTCCTACCATAGAGAGCCTCAAATGGAGCCATACCAATACTAGAATGGTAGCTATTGTTATAAGCAAACTCAATCAAAGGCAAGTGATCATCCCAAATACCCTTGAAATCGATTACACAAGCTCTCAACATATCTTCCAAAGTCTGAATAGTATGCTCCGCTTGCCCATCGGTTTGGGGATTAAAGGCCTTACTAAGCTTAACACGAGTACCAAGGCCTTTTTGGAACGACTTCCAAAATTGAGAAGTAAATTGTGCACCACGATCGGAGATAATGGATAACGGCACTCCATACAGCCTAACAATCTCTCTCAAATACAACTTAGAATAATCCTTCTCCGAATAAGAAGTCTTGATGGGAATGAAATGGGCTGACTTTGTCATTCTATCCACAACAACCCAAATCGAATCATATTGTCGCCTCGTGCGAGGCAAACCCACAATAAAATCCATATTCACATCTTCTCACTTCAAAGTAGGAATACTAATATCTTGGGTGAAATCTTCCGGCCTTTGATGCTCAACTTTCACTTGTTGGCAATTAGGACACCTAGCCACAAATTCAGCAATATCTTTCTTCATTCCGTTCCACCAATAAATTTCTCGCAAATCACGGTACATTTTGGTAGCTCATGGGTGGATGGAATATCGAGAACTATGGGCTTCTGATAAAATTTTCTCTCTTAAGCCCTCTACATTGGGGACACACAAATGACCTTGATATCGAAGCACACCATCTCCCCCTTGGGAGAAAACCTCTATGGACTTCTTGAGTACCACTTCCTTTAGTTCAACCAAGTTAGGATCAAGACCGTGCTTAGCTTTCACATCATGCACAAAAGAGGATTCGGAACGCTTGTGAACAGTAACACCACCTTTAGTAGAATCAACCAATCTAACACCCAATCGAGCCAATCTATGGACATCGCAAACCAACTCTTTCTTACCATCCTCAACATGAGCAACACTACCCATGGATAATCGACTAAGAGCATCCGCCACCACGTTAGCCTTACCGGGGTGATAGAGAACACTCATATCATAGTCTTTTAACAACTCGAGCCACCTGCTTTGGCGGAGATTCAAATCTTTCTGTTTAAACACATATTGCAAACTCTTATGGTTGGTGAAGACATCTACATGTACTCCATACAAATAATGTCGCCATATTTTCAAAGCAAACACAACTGCCGCTAATTCCAAGTCATGAGTAGGATAGTTCTTTTCATGCACCTTAAGTTGTCTTGAAGCATAAGCAATAACATTCCCATTTTGCATAAGAACACATCCTAGCCCAATTCTCGAGGCATCACAATAAACCACAAAACTTTCGGATCCTTTCGATAGAGTCAATATCGGAGCCGAAGTAAGTCGATCCTTCAACTCTTGAAAACTCTTCTCACATGCTTCGGATCATGTGAATTTAACCTTCTTTTGAGTCAAAGCCATCAATGGAGAAGCAATGGATGAAAACCCTTCAACAAACCTTCTATAATAACCGGCTAAGCCCAAGAAACTACGGATATCCGAAGGTGATAAAGGTCTAGGTCAATTCTTAACCGCTTCCGTCTTCTTAGGATCTATCTCAATGCCCTTATCGGAAACAATGTGACCAAGAAAAGCCACGGACCTTAACCAAAACTCACATTTACTAAACTTCGCCAAGAGTTGTTCGTCCTTAGGACTTGCAACACAATCCTCAAATGATTAACATGTTCACCCTCATTCTTTGAGTAGATTAAAATGTCGTCAATAAATACAATCACAAGCATGTCAAGATATTGCTTAAACACTCTATTCATCAAGTCCATAAATGTGGCGGGAGCATTTGTCAATCCAAATGACATTATCAAGAACTCGTAGTGACCATACCTAGTCCGGAAAGCCATTTTCGAAATATCATCTTCCTTCACACTTAATTGGTGATAGCCCGAACGAAGGTCGATCTTAGAGAAATAACTAGCCCTTTGAAGTTGATCAAACAAGTCATCTATCCTAGGTAGAGGATACTTATTCTTAATGGTAACCTTGTTCAATTGGCGATAGTCGATACACATACGGAGTGAACCATCTTTCTTCCTTACAAACAAGACCGGAGCACCCCATGGAGAAATACTTGGCCGAATGAAACCCTTATCCAACAAGTCTTTCAACTGCTCTTTTAATTCCTTAAGTTCCACCGGAGCCATTCTATAAGGAGGAATAGAAATAGGTTGCGTATCTGGAAGAAGGTCAATACTGAAGTCAATTTCCCTTTCGGGAGGAATACCGGGTAAGTCATCGGGAAACACTTCCAGAAACTCATTAACAATGGAGACCGACTCGAGAGTAGGGGTCTCAGAATCTATATCCCTCACCTTAACAAGATGGTAAATGCAATCCTTTGAGATCATCTTTCTAGCTTTTAGATAAGAAACAATTGACCTCGAAACATAGAATTTCCTCCCTTCCACTCTATGATAGGCTCATTTGGAAACTGAAACTTGACCATTCGGGTCCTACAATCAATAGAGTCATAGCAAGCATGCAACCAATCCATCCCAATAATAACATCAAAATCTAGCATATCAAGCTCTACAAGATCAATATGAGTGACTCTATGGGATAAGGAGACGGGACAATCTCTATAAACTCTCTTAGCTATGATAGATTCTCCAATGGAGTAGAAACACGAAAAGGATCTAGCAACGCACCCGGAACAACATCAAACCTCATAGACACACATGGCGTCACAAAAAACAAGGTAGCACCGGGATCAAGCAAAGCATAAACATCAAAATGGAAAACTCTTAGCATACCAGTAACCTCATCGGGAGAGCTCTCTTGCTCATGACGAGCCTGAAGTGCTTAAAATCAGTTTTGCTTCTGAGCATTCGAACCCGATCCTCTAGGTGGAGCTTTCTTATTCTCTCTTCCCTTGGCCATGAGAGTTGGAAAATCCCTCATCTTGTGACCACTCTTTCCACAATTATAACAACCATCTGTACCGGCTAGACATCTACCTTCATGCTTTTTCCCACACTTGGCACAAGGAGCCAATAAAGAACCACCATTATTCCCTCATTGAGACTTGGGGTTAGACACCCTATCATTGTTGGACTCTGGAGGAGCATTGGATGAGCCTTGGTTAGAGAACCTTGGTTGAAATCTAGGACGACCATGTCCATCGGACCTTGCATGGGAAAAGTTACCATCTCCGGTCCTAGCCCTCTTGGTCTCCCTAGACCTTTCCTTAAGCTTTTCTTCTTCAATTTGTTCGGCATAAACCATGAGGCGAGAAATATCCACGTCATGCACAAGCATGGCAGTGCGACACTCTTTCACCAACATATCGGACACTCCCGACACAAATTTGCTCATACTTGCCCTTGGGTCGGTAACTATGGACGGAGCATATCTAGCCAATTGTGCGAACTTCAATGCATACTCTTTCACACTCATATTTCCTTGTCGAAGGTTGATAAACTCAAGCACCTTAGCCTCTCTCTTCTCAAGAGGAAGGAACCTATCAAGGAAAGCAACCTTGAATTTTTCCCAATCAAAGGGACCCTCATTAATCGCCCTTTCACTCTTCCATTGAGTGAACCAAATTTGGGCAACACCCTTGAGTTGATAAGCGGCCAACTCCATCTTTTCTTTCGACGTCACACCCATGATCATCAACACCTTGTACACTTCATCAATGAATTCTTGAGGATTTTCCTCAACCTTAGAGCCATGGAATTTCGGAGGATTCATCATCGTAAAGTCCCTCACTCTTGATACCGATGTACCCACATTTAGGTTCATGGGAGCCACCACCTTTCTATTGGCTTGAGCCGTCACGGCTTGAGCCAACACTTGGAAAGCAGCCCTAAACTCCGCATTAGTCACCTGTTCCGCCAAAGGGTCGACCGGAACTTGAGGAGCTTGAGGAGGAGCTTCTTGTTCCACATTCTCTCCCATGTTTCTTCTAGCGTAAGCTCTTCGGGTCGCCATAAACTGAAACGCGCAGGATAGGGATTAGGAGAGAGATATATAGAGTTAAACTCTATGGCACGACTTAAGAGTAATGAAAGAAGTGGAATTTCTTAAACATCTTATAGCCTCTCATTCATAAATGTGGCGCGCTTCACACTCATGAACAAGACTCTACTTGACGTGGCTTATGAGACATCCTAGGATCTTTCTAAAACCTTGCGCTCTGAATACCAAGTTTGTCACGACCCAGGGTAGCCCCTAGATGTAACACGGCGTACAAGACCCCGAGAGGCCTCATACAAGCCCTTAGCATACATAACATATACGATAATAGAGAAATAAGAGTTCAAAAGAGCATTTTATATCAAAGCTTTACTCAAAACAGCAGAAGTTTTCAACTCATGTCTTAAAGCCTTCTAATATCATAGAATACGAATAAAAGTGATAGGGACGCAGCCCAATACAATATCCAATACTGAAAAGAAACGACATGAAAATAAGAACAACTAGGCCATGTACTAGGATGGATGAGAACTCACCAAGTCTTCTTCCCAACTCTAAGTCAATGCTCTAGCTACGAGTGGAAGGTGAATTACCACGTCCTACACCAAAGAAGTTAATGTAGGCAAGAGTATGCGTTAGCACAATTAAGTACTAAGTATGATAGCAATGCACATAAACACATAAATCATGCTAGAGAGAGACATAATCATGACATGCAATGGCCAAGTTAAAAACATGATAAACATGAGAAGAATGAAACATAAAGCATATATCAAGGCCCAAGCAAGCTAAAGAATCTTTCCTTCTTTTCTTTACTTCATCATGAGAACACTTGTTCATTAACTTGTGGGGAAAAGCCTTAACCGACATGTAAGACCATGTGAGCTATCAACACGGAATCCGGTGTCTACCCCACACCGAAAAGGGGTGTCCTACTTGCCAAGGTAAGACCATGAACTTCTTAGCTTATGTGGATCCACTATCTAATGTCTACTAAAAGACAACATCCTATGGTGGCAACATAGTTTATGGGATAGAGATTGCTTTAGGAGACTCGGCCTCAACTAACGGGAGAGTTCCATTTAGAAAACCCGGCCTCTACTAACGGGAGAGCTTTCACTAGAAGACCCGGCCTCTACTAACGAAAGGGTTTCCATCTCAATATCCACTCGGTGCTAAGCATAATTCCCACGGATTAGTCATTAACATATTTATATCATCAAACATGAAAAGGTACTACTAGGGTTACCAATTCAAGCTAAAATCATTCTTATAGATATTTATCTTTCATGGACCTTGTCCAAACTTACATCATTAGAATAGCCCCTTAAGAACATGGGTAATCGCCTCTTTGTTCTTCTTTTATCATAATGGGAGAATTACGTGAGAAAACCTTTCACTACTCGACCATAGCATCATCATATCATAACTTTGGCACTTTACTCTCGAAGCACCCTTAATTCATCATGCTCATATTTCATAGTTCATATGGGTTCATGCAAGTTCAACTCATATCATGTAATTCAATGCAAGCTCATCCTTAGAAAGCCATTATTAGAACAATTTACCCATACTTGAAGGAACTCACATAATAGAGAAAAATCATGCTTTTGACTTGATCATGCTAAATTCATAAGATTATACTCAATTCATTCATAATTCATGTTTGATTTCATAGAGCATTCATAAACTTCATCAAATCATAACTCAACCCAACAATCAAAGCATAGATTATCAAATTGAAGAGAATTAGCTTGGGATCATGGGGGTTCATGCAATCTTTACATCAAATCATGTAATTCATGCTAATTTGTGCACTAAGTTACTTTATCACGCTAAATCGTGCACTAGGAATCATAAAATCAATAATTGGAATCATAATTGAAGAACCCACAATGATTGATCACAATCCCTAGTTCAATTGGGTTAGAGTAAACCTTTGAAAATCAGGAAGAAGAGGAAGGGCCCATTGGAGGAAAAGACTCCTAATGGTGAACACTATCATACCTCAAAACAATCCACAAGAAACTGGAGAAGATTGAAGGTCTTTAATGGAGGATTCAAGCTCCTTCTTCTTCCTTGAGAGTTGAGAGAGTTTCTTTTTAGAGAGAGAAATATTTGAGAGAGGAGAGTTTTGGAATGAATTAGAATGAAAGAAATTAGGCTTAGATAGTATTTATAGGTCTAAGATTAAGGGTATAACTGACTTAGCTTAATAGGTAAACAATTAGGAAAAAGACCAAAAAGCCCTTAATAAAAAAACTATCGGGCCCAATCGACGGACAGGATATACGGTCCGTATATCAATTGATGGACCATCCTGCTCTTCCGTCAATTGATTCAGAAAGTTCATTTTGGGCTGAAAATTTGGCTAAGTCTGGAAGGCATCTATGGAACCCATCAACGGCCCGTCAACTTGACTACGAACCGTCCTGCTGTTCCATAGGTCAAGGTTCAGAAACTTGGAAATCCTGAAATTTCACAGTGCCATTGACGGTTCCCACCTACGGCCCGTCAATCCATCTACGGTGCGTAGGTGGCCTCCGTAGGTCACTATCTTCAGGTTAGTTCTACATTTTAAAATCCCTTGGAAGCTTGGGGTGTTACAGTTTGTAAATTGAAGAAGAGCTTGTATGGTCTAAAACACGCTCTCAGGCAATGGTACAGGAAGTTTGGTTCTTTTATGAGTCAGGATGGCTTCAAAAAGACTTCTTTAGACCATTGTGTTTTTGTGCAAAACTTCTCTGGTAATGACTTCATTATCGTTTTGCTTTATGTTGATGACATGCTTGTTGTTGGTCATAATACTTGCAGGATTCAGAAGTTAAAGCAAGAGTTGTATAGGTCTTTTGCTATGAAAGACTTGGGACCAGCAAGGCAGATTCTTGGCATGCAGATTGTCTGTGATAGAGATGCCAAGAAATTGTGGTTATCACAGGAGAAGTAAATTGAGAAAGTACTTTGTAGATTTAACATGGACAAAGCTAAGGTTGTCAGTACACCTTTAGCTATGCACTTCAAATTGAGTACGAATCATTTTCCTTCCAGTGATGGTGAGAAGGAAGATATGAAGAAAGTTCCTTATGCTTCAGCTGTTGGTAGTTTGATGTACGCAATGGTGTGTACAAGACCAAATATTGCTCATGCTATTGGTATTGTTAGCCATTTTCTTTCTAATTCAGAAAGAGAGCATTGGAATGCTGTAAAGTGGATTATGAGATATCTTTGTGGCACTTCTAGTCTGAGTTTGTGTTTTGGGATAGGGAAGCCTATCCTTTGTGGTTACACTAATTCATATATGGCCGGTGATGTTGATATTCATAAGTCTACTTTTGGCTACTTGATTACTTTTGCAAGGGGAGCTGTGTCTTGGCAATCTAGATTGCAAAGATATGTTGCTTTATCAACTACAGAGGCTGAGCTTATTGCTGTTGTTGAAGCTTGCAAAGAGTTGCTCTGGATGAAGAGATTTTTGGGGGAGCTTGGTTGTGCTCAAGAGAGGTATGTGCTTTATTGTGATAGTCAAAGTGCTATTCATCTTGTCAAGAATTCTACATTTCATGGTCGGTCTAAACACATTGATGTGAGGTATCATTGGATTCGAGATGTGTTGGATTCTAAGTTGCTTGAACTTGAAAAGATTCATACTAATAATAATGGTTCCGACATGATGACTAAAGCTTTGCCAAGAGGGAAGTTTGAAGAATGTTGCATGATCGCCGAGATGGCGGTCTCCTCCACATAGTCGGTAGGGGGAGAATTGTTGGGTTTTAGGCCTTTTTCCCTTCCTATATGGATAAATAAAAGTCCAAGGTTTTAGTGGTCTCCTTCCTTTCCTTTGTGGATATAATTGAGCCCAATTGGAATAGTCCACTTTGCCCATAAGCCCAATATTATGATGCATTTATAAGACTTTGTTTTAGGTCTTATTTTGAAGTTGAACAAGAGTTTTGAGAGCAGCCATATAGAGAGAAAAGTGAGTGAGTGCAGATTTTCACACAAACCCTAGCAGCCAATTTCAAATCGCTATTCCTGCTTCGTTTCTTGTCTGATTGAGCTGATTATTGGACAACTGTTCCTTTCAAGTTAATCTTTGATTGGAAACTAAGAGAGGGTGATTTGGAGTCCTGTAGCTCTAGATTTTGCTCGTAAACAGAAACTGTGTTTTGGTGATTTTGCTCCTTTTTATTTCTCTAGTTTTTGGTGCTATCTTGTAGTTGTGTTGCTCATTGTTTGGCACTTTGTTGGTGGCCATTTTGGAGAACACTTTTGTACCTCTTGTTGATTATAGTGGAGCTTTGGCCTTGTGGTTTTTACTCTTCACACCGAAGAGGTTTTCTACGTTAAAACTTGGTGTCTCGTGTGTTGATTTATTTTTGCCTTGCTATATTTCTTTTGGTTGATTTGCTTGCTGCCCCAAACAGTGTTTACTTGCATTATTTTGCCTTCTCTTGGTTCAAATAGAAAGTGAAAGTTTTGACTTGGGTTTTCTTCCACTATTGCCCTGTCGTGCACATATATTTTGTACTTGCCTTTCCCAACATAAAAGGGGGAGGGGTCTCTCATTTTCCATACACATTACCTCACATACATTTCTCCTCTTCTCTCTACACTTTCATATGCTTTCTTTTCATAGAAAGGCTAGCAAGACTAGCCTCATTTTCTTCCTTGCATATTTATTCACATATTTGCCTTTATATTTATTCATATATTAACTTTACATTTCTCATGCATTTGTTTTTATATACATTTATACATTGTCTTTACTTTTTTTTGTTATATACATTGTGTTAATATTTATTTATGTCTTGTCTTAACATTCATTATTTATACATTGCTTTTACATTTATTAATATATATTGTCCTTATATTTATTTATTTACTTTTTATATTTGTTTATATATATGGTCTCTACCTTTCTTTATATATTGTCTATTTCTTTCTACATTTTTGCACGCATTTCTTAATATATTTTCTATACATTTTTATGCACTTTAGATTTTGCTTACATCTTCCTAACACTTTCACACACATATTTTATTTTACACCATCTAAATATTTATATTATATTATATATATATTTTTACATATTTCGTATACACATATTGTATACACAAGAGGGATAAACTTTTCATTAAAGAGGGATACACTTTATTGACTAAAAAAGCTTTTTAAATTTTTATATAATGTTTCTACTTTTTCATACATTATAAATAATATTTACATTGTTACTATATGTCCTTTATTTTCCTTACAAATATGTGTACATTTTCTTTATACTTACAACTTACAAGCATTTTTTAGTGTTTATAATTTTTCGGTGACAAGCTCACCGGAGTTCCGCCGGAATCCGGCGAGTCCACCACCCAAAGACCCCTGTTTCCCTCTTCTCCATTTTTCCGGCGAAACTCACCGGAAACTATCAAACCCCCTTCGTTTTTCACCTTTTTCCGACAAAACAGCCACCCAAAAATTGGTCAGAACCCTGCCCAAGCAGCCACCAAAAACGTTCAGGCCACCAGATCATTTTCCTTCTTCTCCACGACCAAAACTCTATCGGATACCAGCTACAAACTCAACCCTTCACCTCCATTTTCTCCTCTACCAAACCACCGCCCGAATCACCAGTTCTCCACCACATTCTCCGGTGAAACAAGCTCCCAAACAGCAGCTCAGGCGACAAACACCATAGTAGCCACCAGCTTAAAGCTCACGTACAACAACCAGCAACTTTCGGCTAAGCAAATTCACCATCCGCCTATGGGTATTTTCTATTAATTTCACAATTGTTATTTGTTGCCTTTTATTATGTTTGTTCAATATGTTAACTGATCTATGGTAGCTTTAGTTTTTATTATATTTGTATTTCGCTGGCAATTCTTAGATCTGTTTGAGACATGGGTATTGTATTGGTTTTGTCCCTTTTTTGTTACCTTATTTTATTACTTTTTGAGTTTATTTTATCTTTTTATTTGGTAGAAATATCTAGATTAAGTATTATTTCATATTCTAGTGTCTATTTTATTTTCTTTATTGTTGCTTTGTTTTCAACATTACTATTTTGGTTGAACTAAAACTGGTGTAGTGTAGGGTATTTATGTGATTTGCACAGGGTTACCATTTTGTTATTATTATTATTATTATATTATTATTTCCACCATGGTTGTTCTTCATTGTTTGCTGTGTTAAGATTGTTTTTTTACATCGGCTCATTTATTCATGTCGTTTCATTGTGTTAATGTCATTTCAATTACTTTCATCCTTTTATGAATTTTTAATTAGTTATGTGTTCATTTAGTCATTTCTATAATTTCGTTGTGTTGTTATATTTTGTTCGGTTACATTTTACCTTACATTTTTCTTTTGTTCGTTTTGTATGCGTTACAAGTTAAAATTGGCCAATGAAAAAATCTCTCTGTCGGTTTTAGAGGCTTCCCCATTTTAAAAGACGGAAATTTAGTTTAAGTTGTATTATATGTTATACATCTTAAGTTGAATTGGCCAATGAAAAAATCTCTCCATCGGTTTTAGAGGTCTCCCAATTTTAAAAGACGGAAATTTAGTTTAAGTTGTATTATATGTTATACATTATAAGTCGAATTGGCCAATGAAAATATCTCTCCGTCGGTTTTAGATGCCTCCCTATTTTAAAAGACGAAAATTTAGTTTAAGTTGTATTATATGTTATACATCATAAGTTGAATTGGCCAATGAAAAAATCTTTCCGTCGGTTTTAGAGGCCTCCCCATGTTCATAAGCCGGATTTTTATTTTTTGTTATTATTTGATTCATTTATTTTTATTTATATTTTATTTACTATAAACACTTTTACTAAGTATCTTTACAGGTACCCAGAGTGGCTTTCCGAGGAAGCTATTCGAATGATATTTTTTTAATTCATTATTGTATATCTCACTAACGTCAGGAAAATATTAGGTCGTTTTTTATATTATGATTTACTTTTTCTTTGTATATATTTCATGTTTATTATACTTGTACATTGTTTTTATTTCCTTCTCAATTTGAAAAAAATGAGTTTAGCCGGAACCCACAGTTGTGGATTTTGAAGGGTGGTTAATACCTTCCTTTCAGAATTACTTGAACCCTTACCTAGAATCTAAACTGGTTTTCGTAGATTAAAATGTGAGTCATGCATGTCAATAATCAAATAAGTTTTCCTTGTTTTTCCTTAAAAACTAGGTACTCTATACAACAATTAATCATTTTAGAGTCTATAAGTTGTGCTTTATCTAACCTTGGTAAAAATAGGGTATAAAAGTTTGGCGACTCAGCTGGGGATATACAGGTTTTAACCATAATAGACTCAATTTTTTAATTGAGAGAGGTATTTTTATTCGTATTTTCATATATCAAATTTTTAATTGTTTGATTCTTTTTGTTTCATACAATGTGAAGTGTATATGCTATTTGTATTTTGCACATATTTTTTATTTATTAATTACTCTCATAAACTATATATTTTTATCAATCATTTGATTCGTTATTTTATACACCGTAGTTATATATTTATTATTACTTTATTTAATTATTACATCATTTCAATCGAATCTTTGGTCGTCCACCTCACACATTGTGGTTCACGCAGGGAGTGTCTCACACTCTTTCAAATTTTCTTTCGGATTTTTTAGATTCAGAGTTGGTGCAATAAGGCTAGTGTGCCTTCTTGTAAGTATACAATCCTACTCTTGAACATCTACAATAATTCATACTCTAGAAAATAGGTCATGTTGCATACTGCTTAGGCGAGATGGTTCAAGACATTGTCTCCACAATTAGGAAGCCACCTTTTGTAAAAGGATAAATGATCCATGGACTTCACAAGGGCCTTGGACTCTATGAGGCATAAACATACGGTGGAGCGTGCAGACAAATTAGGGGAGTCTTTGATCAAATGGTCACACTTTTTTATTTTATTATTTTTTCATGACTTTCTTACTTTCACTCATTTCTCATATTTTATAGGAAAACTCTCTCGACTTACAGGTGGGGATGATCATGACTATTCACAATCATAAAGGCATCTCAAGAAGCAACACAATAAAGAAGCACTCTCTCACTAAAGATGTCAACCAACATCAAACTTACAAGGCATCGCTCTGAGTTTGTCTATACCTTTGCATTTAATTATGTACATTTTTTTTATATTCAGTAAGTACTTTTGATTTTCTTTTTTTTTTTTGCATTCCTTCAACACATGAATACATTCTCATATATACATTTTATTTCATATCTTTACGAACTACGCGAATCGAATTCTTTTCTCGATGAGATATGTAGGCAACCCTTCTTGGGTTCGGTACTCTTTTACAAAAAAAAAGTTTGCTTACTTGCTTGGCATCTTATACTATAACTGCCTGAACTACGCAGACCTGATTCTTATTTTCTACAAGATACGTAGGCAACCCTCATTTGGGTTCGGTCTCATTTTTTATTTCAAAGTATTTTTTTTTTAAAAAAATAATAAATAAACAAAAATAAATCAAATTCTAGACTTGATTGGTACCAACATAGTTAGGAGTGTGCATGAAGAAAAAATATTTGGTATGGTGGAGAGGATCAACTTCATGGTAAACCATATATTCTTTTGGTCACTTTTAATCACACCTTAGTGACACTTGAAATAATTATCTTGCATACATCTAAGACAAGAACAAAATTAACTGCATTGTTTCATGTGCATTTGTGTGGTGAGCCTTAGATTAATTCATTGCATTGCATTGTTGATCTAGAACTTGGCCTAAATGTCTGTTGAGGTGAAATCATGAGTAGCACTTGCTTGGGAAATGATTGTAGGCCTTCTTTTACGCGATTATGCTTTTCATAGCCTACCAAATGACATTTTCCATAGCATCCCCCTTTGAGCCTATATCATTTTCTTTGAACAACCACATTTTTAGCCTATTCCCTTTGAGTGCTTAAATGAACTATCTCTCTCTTGGCCCAACCTTCTTGAGCACACTAAGACGTGTCGATTTTGGATAAAAAAACCAAGATCAAAGACGTCAAAGGAAAAAGATGCTAAGTCCCAGAAGAACAAAAATGAAAAGATGACTTCAAAGAGAAGAAACAAAAACCCCTCACAAAATTAAAAAAAAAATCTCCAACAAAGGTGGAGAAACTTCGAAAAAAGGGAAAAAGAAAAAAGAATTCTGAGAAAAAGAGGGGAAAGGACTCCCACAACAAACGATTCAAAGGAAGACAAAACAAATTCAAAAGAAAGGGACAATACAACAAAGAAGATCAAACGTCGAAGTGCAACAAATGTCAAAAGCACAAATACAGTGCTTATTCAAGGAAGAATTAGTCACTTTTATCCAAAATAATATCCTACCTATCCCCAAGCCCACATTACAAGACAATAACAAGTCCTACACGATCCTATTCCAAGTGTTCTCACATTAGTGGATACTTACATGAGGGCCAAGCCTATGGTATCACGATTGCATGCATAAATATCTTTTTTGAGCGTGAGCGTAATTTCCAAATTTCCTAAAAGTAAAATATTCAAATATGTGAAAATTAGGACTTTCTTAGTGGTGAGGTCACTTGAAACATAAGGATATGTTAGTTTGAATTTTTTATTTGAAACAAGACGAACAAATCTTGTCAACACTTAGGTATGTTTGAGTACCCCTTGAAACTATGTGAATTACTTTGATGTTGATCTCGGTTAGCTGAGAAAAGATAGTGGAATTCTTATGCACAATAGTAATTGTTGGTACCAACTGAAGTCAAAATATGACTCTATCTTTCTCACTTTTCAATATTTCCTTCAAAAACAAACACAATTTTTTTTTAAAAAAATAATCATGTTTTCTAGCGCCCAACATCAAATATGGGCATTTTTATTTCCACTCAAGGTGCCCACCTCCAAATACATGCATTTTTATTTTCAGTCAAGGTGCCCACCTTTGAATACAGGTATTTCAGTACATTTTACAAGCACCCACCTTCTAATACGAGTATTTCAATATATTTTACAGGCACCCACCTTTTAATACGGGTGTTTCAGTACATTTTAGAGGCGCCCACCTTCTAATACGGGTATTTCAGTACATTTTACAGGCGCCCACCTTCTATTACATGTATTTCAGTACATTTTTACAGGTGTCCACCTTCTAATATGGATATTTCAATACATTTTACAGGCGCCCACCTTCTAATACGGATATTTCAGTATATTTTACAGGCGTCCACCTTCTAATACGGGTATTCTAGTACATTTTACAGGCACCCACCTTCTAATAAGGGTATTTTAGTACATTTTATAGGCGCCCACCTTCTAATACGGGTATTTCAGTACATTTTACAGGCACCCACCTTCTAATATGGGTATTTCAGTACATTTTACAAACGCCCACCTTCTAATATGGGTATTTTAGTACATTTTACAGGCGCCCACCTTCTAATACGTGTATTTCAGTACATTTTTACAGGTGTCCACCTTCTAATATGGATATTTCAGTACAATTTACAGGCACCCACCTTCTAATGCGGGTATTTTAATACAATTTATAGGCACCCACCTTCTAGCGCATGTATCCACTTTCTGGTGCATGTTTTCAATAACATTTTACCAGCACCCACCTTTTAATATGGGTATTTGACATTTCAAGTACATTTTACAAGATTTTACATTTTTGTTGTCCTGCCAATTGAAGGCCCTTTACACTACATGTTTGACCCTCCATTTGTACTAAATTCTTTCTACCATTATCACAAATGAAAACAGTGTTATCACAATTCAACACTGGGCAAATTTTGAGAGTCAATTAAAATTTATTATAACTTTGTATTTTGAACTACATTGACCTGATTCTCATGAAACTTGAGATATGTGGGAAGCTCTATGCAGGGTTAGGTCATTACAAGAACGTAATCATTATTTCTCCCCAGCAAGTGTGTAGTCTTGCATCCTTGGCATCTCACAACTCGCTAATGGGGCAATTTTGGAAGAGACATTGAGAACATGCGAAACCTTTAAATAGGACACAGGGTCATCCACCTCAATCAACAAGACAAAGAGGCTATTTGTCTCAACTTTCGAACTATACATGGCCTGATCTGCATGCAACTTGAGGTATGTAGGTAACTCTCAGCCAGAGTTCAACCAATTTTTTAAATTAAAATATATATATATATATATATATATATATTTTTACCGAGCAAAATTGGCTGCATGTCAACATTTTCACCTGAAGACTTCTACGTCATCTTCAGTCGAAAAGGAGCAAACTGTTGACACCCAATTTTGGCTCTCCGTGCTAAAAAATAACGTCTTTAGACTTCTGATTGTTGAAGAGCACAAAATATAATTTTTCTGCATTTTATTTCATTTTAACAATTTATTGATAATCATCCTTATTTTAGGAATTTTATTAATTTATTGTCATCTTATCACATTTTACAATTTATTGATAATTATTCTTAGTTTCGTAAATAATAGGAATTTATTTTCATTGTACAATTTTAATAGTCACAATATTTTTACAGTCATCTACACACGTACACAACATAGCACTGTACATAATTTATTCTTTACAACACAATACATCTTTCAAAATATCGATTACATTTTTTATTTTTATAATTACATTTTGATACACATATTTTTACATTAATTATATATTTAGCACAGACCGTAAATACAAAAGTCAAAGCAATTATTCTTAAATACGGAGCAATAAGTCAATCAAATCAAAATCTCGTCACCTTTTTAAAAGTTTTCATTTGAAGTGATAGATCTCGTCACCTTTTAAAAAGTGGACATTTGAGGTGATAGATCTCGTCACCTTTTTAAAAGTTGACATTTGAGGTGATAGGTTAGAACTTTTATCTTATGGCCAAAGAGCCTTAAGGGGACAAGGAGAGGAAGCTTATTATTTTTTGGGCAAAAGAGTGAGTTATTTTGTATTATAAAAGGAGGAGGGGTCTCTCATTTTCCATGCACACTACCTCACATACATTTCTCCTCTTCTCTCTACACTTTCATATGTTTTCTTTTCGTAGAAAGGCTAGCAAGACTAGCCTCATTTTCTTCCTTGCATATTTATTCACATATTTGCCTTTATATTTATTCATATATTAACTTTACATTTCTCATGCATTTGTTTTTATATACATTTATATATTGTCTTTACTTTTTTTGTATATACATCGTGTTAATATTTATTTATGTCTTGTCTTAACATTCATTATTTATGCATTGCTTTTACATTTATTAATATATATTGTCCTTATATTTGTTTATTTACTTTTTATATTTGTTTATATATATTGTCTCTACCTTTCTTTATATATTGTCTATTTCTTTCTACATTTTTGCACACATTTCTTAATATATTTTCTATACATTTTTACACACTTTACATTTTGCTTACATCTTCCTAATACTTTCACACACATACTCTATTTTACACCATCTAAATATTTATATTATATTATATATTTTTTTACATATTTCGTATACACATATATGCACAGGAGGGATAAACTTTTCATTAAAGAGGGATACACTTTATTGACTAAAAAAGCTTTTTACATTTTTATATATTGTTACCACTTTTTCATACATTATAAATAATATTTACATTGCTACTATATGTCCTTTATTTTCCTTACAAATATGTGTACATTTTCTTTATACTTACAAGTTACAAGCATTTTTAGTGTTCATAATTTTCTGGTGACAAGCTCACCGGAGCTCCGCCGGAATCCGGCAAGTCCACCACCCAAAGACCCTTGTTTCCCTCTTCTCTATTTTTTCGGCGAAACCCACTTGAAACTACAAAAACCCCTTCTTTTTTCACCTTTTTCCGGAAAAACAACCACCCGAAAATCCGTCAGAACCCCTGCCCAAGTAGCCACCAAAAACCTCCAGGCCATTAGACCATTTTCCTTCTTCTCCACGACCCAAAACTCTATCGGATACCAGCTACAAACTCAAGCCTTTACCTCCATTTTCTCCTCCACCAAACCACCGCCCGAATCACCAGTTCTCCGCCACATTCTTCGGCAAAACAAGATCCCAAACAGCAGCTCAGGCGACAAACACCATAGCAGCCACCAGCTTAAAGCTCACGTACAACAACCAGCAACTTCCGGCAAAGCAAAGTAACTATCCGCCTATGGGTATTTTCTATTAATTTTACCATTGTTATTTGTTTCCTTTTACTATGTTTGTTCAATATGTTAATTGATCTATGGTAGCTTTAGTTTTGATTGTATTTGTATTTCGTTGGCAATTCTTAGATTTGTTTGGGACTTGGGTATTGTATTGGTTTTGTCTCTTTTTTATTACCTTATTTTATTACTTTTTGAGTTTATTTTATCTTTTTACTTGGTAGAAATATCTTGATTAAGTATTGTTTTATATTCTAGTGTCTATTTTATTTT
>JAGDQO010003276.1:25000-27453 GCA_018342035.1 Solanum appendiculatum | reverse complement strand
CCACATAAGCTACAGGTTAGAAAGGGTCCTACCTAAGCAAGTCGGATGGCCCTATCGGTGTAGGGTTAGACACCGGATTCCATGTTGGTAGCTCACATGGTCTTACATGTCGGTTAAGGCTACTTCCCACAATAATGAACTAAAGTGACTTTTAATGTATCTCTCAAATGTTTTACATATGTTTTTACCTTGCATTGCTCATGATTTATAACTTATGATTTTTAACCCTTTTCTCATGGTTTAGCTTGATCATTGCATGATTATGAAAATGTCCCTTTTAGCATGTTTAAATGTTTTTATGCATGGTTGTCATACTTGGTACATTTTTGTACTAACGCGTACTATTGCCTACATTTTCTTATAAGTGTAGGGTCCGGCTCATCCCCATATTCTCGTGGCTAGTTCGTGATAGTAGAGATCTTGAAGAACTTGGTGAGTCCTCATATGTTCGAGGACATAGCCACAATTACTTTCATGTCATTTTCTTTCTTTTAAAAGACTTTGTATGGGTTACGTCCCAATGTTCTTTCATTCGTATGTTAGATGACATTTGAGACTATTAAGACTTCCGCTATTTCCTTAAACTCTTATGATAATGAATTGTCTTTTGAACTCTTAAATTTCTATTCTCTTGTACGATGCATGCTAAGTGGCTTGTATGAGACCTTTCGGGGTCTTGTATGCCATGTCATGTCTAGTGGGTACTTTGGTTCGTGACAAGAAATTGACCTACACATAAATGGACCTTCGGGAACTGAAGGAACTGTCAGAATTCTCATACGATATTAGAATCTTTGGATGTTGACTAAAATCAACTCTTTCACTTTAAAATCCTCCAAAATAACAAAACTTGCACCAAACTGTCCCGACCATCTCGGAAAGCATGCAACCCAATCCAACACAACACAAAAGCTAGGAATCTACAGGAAGGGGCCAAATAGTAAAAGCATACAAATAAACAAAAATAACCACGAGGGTCACTACACAATACTTATATCTAATAAGACAAAGGAATTGTGGATTCTAAGAAAAGGAAGAAATCAGTGTGGTACAACAAGTTTTACATGATCTTCGTGCAATGTCCATTAATGTTGCTAAAAGAATTTTTGAAGAATAAAAGTTGTAGTGTCACTAGATAGATAAATATTCGAGATAAACTATCAAAAACTTAAAGTGAGGTATGTTCAATTATGAAAGTGCTGGCTACTTCCCATGCTTCCTTGCTAAATGATTTTTTTATATATGATCCTATATTATAATTATTGGGAGTGTCAATGTATGTTTTAATTATAAAACCAAATTATCATAGGTTTGTTAGTATTCGGATGAGTGTTGTGTTTTTAATTTATTCAGCTTTAGAACAAGTTCGAAGTGTGAGATTTTCCTCTAAGGAAAGGAGTGAAGTAGCATTTTAGCTTTAAAGTGGGTAGGCCTAATTTAGGAGAGGTTTTCTCTTTAATTTTATTGTATATTCGAACAATTTCAAGTAACTTTTGCCTTATATTTTATTTTTCATTGCTTAGCTGTTTGTGCCTTGAGTTCTTTTCAATTGTGAAGGGAGTTGAAGTTAATTTTGTTGTTGCTTTGTGGAAAAAAAAAGACCATAATGGGTGGATTCATCAAGAACTTCAATTTAATCTTTAGGCGTGATTGGTTTGTTAATTGAATTTCTTTTCTAAACAACGTGTTCTGTTGCTTATGTTGTCATTTTTTCTCCTTTGATTGATGCATATTTTTCATTTTCCTGTAAAATTCAATATTCTTGTTTCCTATTATTTGTTTACAAGAGTACATTTATATTAGTTTCAAATAAAGAAATAAACTATTTTGTTACTGAATTACATGACCAGCACTAACCTATGCATTACATAATGAATTTGAAATGGAAAAGGAATATCCACATTTTATTTCCGTATGCAGTGGGTCTCATGCTTGTTCTCCCTAAGGAGCCTGTCAAGTACAATTTAGTGAAAACATATTTTAGAGATGACTATGTGTGTGTATATATATATATATATATATAAAAGAGAATCCTAGGTCCGTCTATGGAAAAATTAACATAATAAAATTATAATTTCCTTGTAGTTTTTTTCTCCATTAAACATGATAAAAATATTATTTGAATTACTCAATTCTTAAAGAACTGATCTCAACCATGACAATTTTTTGGTTCGTACCTACTTCTTTTTGTGGGCTTTCTCCTTCTGTCATCACTTTGTCCACCAACATACATTAGGTTTTTATTCAATGATCTGTAAAATTTTGCCTTATATGAATTTGTATTGATTTAATTTTGTGTTTTTTTGTTATGAAAACTTTTTAAGCATTCTTGATGGAATCAAAATTTATGAAGAGATAACAAAGAGAGAATAAATTTTTCCGCAACTTGATAAGGTATTTGTACCTATTAATATATTTTATTGAGAATTGAAATGTTGTTTTATTAATCATAT
>JAGDQO010003276.1:0-20000 GCA_018342035.1 Solanum appendiculatum | reverse complement strand
TTTGGTGCGAGTTTTTGACTTTGGAGGTTTTAAGCTTGAAAGAGTTGACTTTACTCAACATCCAGTGATTCTGATGTCGGATCAAAATTTCGTTAGTTACATTAGCTCTTGAAAGGTCATTTCGGTCAAATGTGATGATCGGTCCACGTTTTGAGGCTTCTTGTTGGAGTTGGTGTGATTAGGCGTTTTAGCTTAAAAGTTTTGCTTAAAGTTTGACTTTGGTCAACTTTCATGGTAAACGCACTCAGAATCAAATTCCATCAATGCGGTTAGCTCCGAAATGCAAAGTTTAGTCTAGAATGACCTTTGGTTAAGTTCTCGAGGCTATCGGGTTGAGTTTCTAGCTTTTGGCATTTTGTTTGTGTTTCTTTGTGAAGTGTTGACTTTGGTCAATATTTTGACAAAACGACCTCGGTTGGATAATTCTTTGATTTTGTTGAGTCCGGAGTGTCTTTTCCAAGTGGTTTGCATCGTTTGTACTACGAATGAATTCTTAGGGCTTGTTCAATGTTTTGGACATTTAGCCTATTTTTTTTGATAATCTGGTGCCTGCTGCGACAGCTTAAGTGAACTCTTGATCGCCTAAGCGAAGAGCAACTAAGGGGCGGGGGTCGCTTAAGTGACCCACCCTTTGGTTTTGCGAAGTTCGCTTAAGCGACCAAGTGACCGCTTAAGTGAAGGGCACCTTTTAGGTGGGCTCCGCTTTTGCGAACCTTCGGCCGCTTAAGCGATGTCCTCTTTTGCGAAGATTGCAGGGTTAAAATCCCTTTCTTCTCTTTTCTTTCTCTAAAAACACCCCTTTTGAGTTGTAGCTCAGCTTGGAGTTGTTAGGAGGAATTTTTTCTCATTTTCAACTATTTCAAGGTAATTTTCTTCATCTCCCTCTACGCTATGCTTTCATGTCTTTAATTTCATAATTCAAATTCGTTTCTGACCTCAAATTCCCTACTTCCTAAACTTTAAAGTGATGTTATTTGGCCATTTGAGGTCCAAATTGAGTCCCGTTTGTTCCCATCTTTCGGGCATGTGATCCTTATTTCGAATAGGACAGTATGAAATTTTCCTTTTCATTATTCGATGGCGTCGATTCATGGGCTGATTTTGCCCAATTTCAAGTCCAAAATTTGGATTAGTAATATGGGTATCGTTGGACCCGTATTAACTTGCTCTATGTGTTCTTGATCGATTGGCGGTGACCCGAGGCTCTCCGGAGCGGAAAAGCACCCGAGTTATAGTTCACGTACGGTTTTCAGCTTTGACGTTGGCTACGGTCTACTTGTTATTTGATTGAGCTTTCTTAGATGATTTTGGTATTTATAGCATGTAATTTTGGACCGTGTGTAGCAGGCTTAGGTTTTTCTCCCGTATTCTTATTTTCTTGATTCCCGCTTGAACCTTAGGCTAGTTAGCATTGTGAAATCCTTAGTTTAGGTTAAAGATTCTTCTCTTCGACCTTAGTTTATTATTATCAATACTTTTATGGTGTGGTTCAAACCTTGTTTGTAGTAAGTGCAATTGGTACCTTTAAATGGGTTTTTGTTCATCCACATATATTATGACTTCTTCTTTGGAGTGGTTCTAAAGGTTGGTTCCTTCCGCTAGTACAGAGACCATGAGATTGTGAGGCTTTTGGGGTTTCACTCTATGGTCGTAGGATGGGGTTAGTTGTGCTTGTTCCCTTTTAGTGGTATCCTTGGGTGGAGAGGGTGTACTTTGTGTACCCCATCATGTTGTTGACTTCTAGTGATCCCCTTTGGCTGCTTGTTTAGAAATGTTTCTTCTTCTATATATATTGTTGAGTTGGTTGAGGTGTTTTGGGCCCGAGGCCTTGGTCGAGGACCAATAGGATCCTAGGTTAGTTCTTGTTCCCTAAGAGTGTGGGGGTTGTTATTTATAGTGGTTGTGATTTCGAGCGTGTTGTTTGGATGTTGGTGATGGCATGCATTGCATTGATATCCTCATGCTCACGTGACTAGTAGTATGACCATGTGCATAAATTGGTTCTCAACATCCTTTTGACAAAGCAGGGTTTCGCCCGATCACTTTTAAAACTGGTCTTTTATGGGGGTCATACTACCTTTAATATTCTACAAATGAACTCGAGATTTAGTGGCATATAGGATGCGCTCATTTTTACTTTACTGGTAAAGGAGTTGCCGACCGTTTCTTTACTATTGTGGATATGCTAATTATATCCAATCACACTAATGGAGCAAAAAGTCCTGGAAAGGGACTAGGCAGATAAATATTGACACTACTGAGTCCCCCACGGATTCCTCTGTCTATGTGACCATTGAAAAGGAAAAGGGAGGTGCGCATGGGTCCTACCTCATTGTCTGGGATTGAGGGGTAGGTGTATATATCTTTGCACTATTGGTACAACTGATTTGATTGCATAACTCGCATTCATCGTACATTCCCTATTACTAGCATAATTGATTGTTGTTTGTACCTGTTGGTCATATGGGAGTCGTACAAGTTTAGTTTGTTTTTGTGTAGCTTCTAGGCAATAGGGGCTCGGTATGGTTATTGTTTGACTATTTGCTTACTATTGGCAGTATGAAGGGTAGTTCTTTGTTTAAAGGTAGATACTACCCTTGTTCCCTCTGTTTAATGTTTTTGTGCAGGTTCAGTTTGGGATAGCCTTCTTGGCTTTTACTTGATAACTGTGATTAGTTTTGTTAGTATACCTTTGGGCTAGTTGTCGCCCTTGGTAGAGCCTTGTCATGTTAAGGTTGAAGGGCTAGCACATCCAGGTTCGTCCCTTACTTCCTTTAACTACTTTATTTACTCTTTGTTCCTTACTTCAGTTTGGTTGTTATGTCAATATTCCTTTATTCCTTTAGTTATCTGTGATGTATGCTCCTTTCAAACATGTTGTTTATTCTTATTTTAACTTTGGAGTTCAGTCATCCTACGCCTACTGAGTGACACTTGTTGGTACTCATCCTAAACTTCTGCACCCTGTAGATCATAGTACGAGTTCTCACTGCTGATTTAGTCTCGTACAGAGTGGCTCTTCGATTCAGAGATTTGGGTGAGCTCCTGGCGTTCGGAGTTGCCTCACTCCCCCTATCATGGACTAGGACTAGACTTTATTTTAGTTCCAGAGACAGTTCTATATTATTGAATTGCTATTATATTCTTGTTTTGAATAGTTGCTCCAATACCAGCTGATACCAGATCTTGGGTTTGTTTTTGTATTGATTTCATTCTCCCTTTTCTTGTGCCTTTTTCGATTATTATTTTTCTTCCGCAATTTTTTTCTTCCACGCAATAGCCCAATTCTTCTAGTTTCGGACTATGGGTTCAGCTTACCTACTGGTGGGACATAGTAGGTGCCATCATGTCTTGATTTTTTTTGTTTAAAAGACTGATATTTGAGCTCTAGGTTCGCCGGTATTGTCGGTATGAGAGCAAGTGTCTAGTATAGTCATGTGGATCAATGTAGAGATGTTTGTATCCTGTCTTCAGGAGGCTATAAGGCATGCTTAGGAAATTCCATTCTTGATTCCTTATCGTGTGCTTTCGCTTTGATTAACCTCTAAAATGACTTCTTTGAAATCTACTCTCTATTAGATGAATATCATGAGGCTTTTGATGGACGTCGCAGATGTTTAGCAGCAGTTAGAGGGTCTAGGGGCAAACCAAGTTTTGATTGAGTTAGTGGCCACCTTGACTTCCCGAGGTTCAGCGATGGGAGTTCTAGGTCTCTTCAAAGGTATACCACAGTTTGGTGTGGTTCTTGGTTTAGCGAGTGGGGCTAGAGTTGGGTCGGTAGGTTGCCAGCAAGGTTCCTTATCAGTTTCTGAGTATGTGAATGAGTTTCTTGAGTGGGCCACACATACTCCAATATTGTCTAATACAGGGCAACATATGACTCAATGATTCATTAGAGATTTGACCTTGCCACTCTTTCTTATATCAGAGTACTTGATAGAAGTTGGGTCTACTTATCCCAAGGTGATTAGTTATGCGAGGTCCATGAAGCAAGCGTGCATTTAGACTTACTCTGGTAGGGGTAAGAGGCCTCACCGTCAGTACAATAGTGATAGGATCTCATCCTTATGTAGGTATCATCTCAGTGAGGGTCATCCTTGCTCTAGACCTACCAGATCCGTGGCGGGAGCACCTCAGGTTCTCGGTGGTTCTATGGCAGGTTATGGTACCCACAATGGACAGAGTTCACGACAGGCTTTGCAAGGTGTATATACTAGGTATTCTAGTCCTGGTGTTCATTCTGATTCAGCTTTGTCATCTTAGCAGGTTGTTGTTGGTAAGAAGTAATATACATGAGGAGAGTTGGGGCATTTTGTTAGGGAGTGCCCTATAGTTACTCATCAACGACGAAAGCCTTGGCAGGTTAAGGCCCTTAGGCCCCAATGTAGTCAGTTAATGGTTGTTCTTCTACAAGAAGGCCACTGGCCGAGGTTCAAGGTATCGCTAGTATATATTTGTGATTTTGTATTTCTTTTACCCTTGATTGCTTGTGGTGTGTGGATTTGGGGTTTCATGCCCATTCATGCCTTTGTGACTTGCCAAATACTTGTTATTCGTGGTGAGATCCCTATTTGGTATTATGTTTGTTGATCTTTTTTTCACCCGTAAATGATTTCTTTTATTAGAGGATTGTTTTGGCATTGTTCTTTTTTTTTGAGTAGTTGTGCAGTAGAACCTTGTGCCTTTGTGCTTAAGTGTCTTGTTCGGGGTTGGTTCTTTGTTTCTTCTTTCCTGATTTGCTTAGCTTAGATGGTTATGTCTCTCATCTCATGTGCTCTTGTTAGTTGGTATGAGGTTGATTGTTGTGAGAGTAGTGTGATGGAGAGGTGCGATCTTCGTTGGTTTTGGTTTAGAATCCTTCTATCAATTCCTTCCCCTTATCTAAATCTTATTCTAAGTTCCTCGGTAGCAGGGTTGAGTTTTGCTTGATTGGTCTTCTATTTTTTGCTTTTTGGTGGGTTTGGTATTTCAAATTGATGGTTCAGCCGGCGTTTAATTCTTTCTTTGTTGTAGTTTCGAATGGTAGTTCTTGAGTTGGTAAGGTTGGAAGGAGAGTAGTCGCCGAATGTTCTAAGTATGGTGATGACTTGGTCATAGATGTTCTACGGAAGGTGTGTGGGGTTCGTGAGGACTATAGTGTAATACACTTGATTTTTATGGACAGAAAGTGAAGAGGAGTAACTTTTGAGGTAGGGTGTCTACCTTGTTGATTATTAATTTTTCCGGCCAACTTTAGCGTATTATTTCCATTTATGGTTTTCCTGGTGTTTAGCTATCATGATTCGAGTATTGGTTTATGTGAATCCGCAACACTGAGCAGCGAGAAGGACTGCTTCCTATCATGGTGATTCTTGTTAGTTTCCTTTGTCTTGTCGGGGTTCTACAGAGGTTGTGTTGATGGTTCAAGTGGTCAGGATTTTTTATTTAGGCTCTATGTGATGGCATTCATTGATGGCTTCTGAACTGCTATGTTGCTAAAGATTGTGAATCTGCCTGAAAGCCTCACATTCAGGATGAAATTAAAGTAACTCGTGGGTCAACAATGTGCACTTCTTTTAGGATGCAAGGTTTGTGTATATCATTGTGGTTAGCTAGCGATGGTTCAGTTCCGTGGTGTTACTATTGATAGATTGGATATTCTTTTCACCTACCTACTGGCTCAGTTTCCCTTAGACTAGGGTGGTTTGCTCAGATTTGTAGTCGGTATGAGATTCGTGGTTTCATAGCATCAGTTTCTATTGCAGCAAACATAAATCATCTGACTACTCCAATTTTCACAGAGGATCGTTAGTAGAAGATTCTCGTTCGAGTAGGGCTTAGTGTGGTTGGATGGTTATTTGGGCAATGTTCTCAAGGTGCTGGTAATTATTTGTGTGGTTCAGGATGGGAAGAATATCTATGATGGTTAGTGTAGTACCCCGAATTAGAAAAGGGAGAAAATTTTCAATTTTTGGTGACCGACTACTCGACCTACTAATCGTTGCTGGACTTACCAACAGTAGGTCAAGGGGGTAGGAACCGTTGGTAAGGTTGCCTAAGGGAAGGAGTTGGAAAAAAATTCTAAAGAGTGACCTACTACATGACTTACCAATAATCGTTTGACTTACTAATCGTAGGTCAAGAGGGGGGGAGTCATTGATGCTATTGGTTTGGGGGAGGAATTATTTTTATTTTTCGGGCTAAGGCAGTATGAGGTCAAACCTACGGGTAGTAGGTTGACCTACCAACTGTAGGTCATGTAATACATGGGTCATAGGTGGAGTTTTAAAGAGGGATCGTTTGGTCTTTTCACCTAATGGCCTATTTACTAATCTAGGTCGGTTTATAACTTCCCCTAACACTATATAAGCCCTTTTAATCCTAAAATCTACACTTTCCAATCACTTTACAAGATTCCCCAAACTCGGCACTCTCAAATATTCTCTCTCTAGAAGTTAGAAGAAGAATAATAGGGCAAGCTAGGGTTCTAGAAATCAAGTTTTTCTTCAACAATTGCTTAAGGAATTAATACCCTAAGGTATGATAGTTTCATCCATGGGGTCCTTTCCTCCATGGAATCCCTAAAATCTCCAATTTTTAAAGTATCAAATTCCCAATTTGATTTAAGGGTTTTCTTCTATGATGTGGGTTCCTTCAAATATGATCAAATTACTTTCAATTATCGTTTTCTAAGTATGAATTGAGTTGAATTACATGTTTTAAGATGAATCCCCATGAGCCCACATGAATTCACCTTATTTTGATATTTATGCATTGATGATGGGTTGAATTATGAAGAAGATAGCATTTATGAAGTTTATGTGAACTCATGCAAGTTTTAATGATTTCAAAAGCTATGATTCATGATGAAATTGATGAATGATGAAAAAATGGGTTTTATGAAGTATGCATGTTCAATTATTGAAATTATGACGATTTATGAATTGCTTTAAGATTGAAGCTTAATTGAAGATGTTGTTGAGTTGTGAAAGGTTTTCTCATATGTAAAGGATTCATATCTTGTTGAAAGGTTTCCTCAACTAAAGTTGAATCAAAGGTTTAAGGACCTATTCTATGAACTTTAGCTTGGATTGGTAAGCCTAGTTTTGTCCTTCCATGGATAATAAGATGAATAAGAATTATAACTATTCTATGGGATTTATGCTTAGCACCGAGAGGATATGGAGATGCAAGATCTCTCGTTATTAGAGGCCGGGTTTCTAGTAGCAATCTTCTTATCCCTTACCTATGTGCCCCCATAAGATGATGGTCTATGATAGACACTAGCTAGTGGATCCACGTAATCTATATCTTAAGAAAAGGGTCCTACCTTTGCAAGTAGGATGGCCCTATCGGTGTGGGGTTAGAAACTGGATTCCATGTTGATAGCTCACATGGTCTTACATTTCGGTTAAGGCAACTTCCCACAACAATGAACTAAAGTGTTTTTATGATGTTTCTTAAGTAAAGTAAAGATGTTTAGCTTGCTTTGACCATGGTTTATATTTTATGTTTTCTAACCTTTATCATGTTTTAGCTTGGTCATTGCTTGTCATGAAAATGTCTCATTTTAGCATGTTTTAAAAGATTTTGTGCATTGCAATCATAGTTGGTACTTGATTGTACTAATGCATACTCTTTCCTAAATTTACTTGTTAATGTAGGGCTCGACGATTCTTCGTCTAATCATGGCTAGAGCTTAGTAGAAGGATTGTTGAAGACTTGGTGAGTCCTTATCCATTCTAGGACATGGCCTAGTTGTTATTACTTTTATGTTCTTTGATTTTTGCATTGTATTGGATTACGTCCAAAACTTTATTTCTCTTTCTTATGGTAGATTGGCTTTGAGACATGAGATGTAGACTTCCGCTATTTTCTTAAAAGTTTTGATATGATATTGTCTTTTGAACTCTTAAATCTCTATAATCTTGTATGTATGTATTCTAAGTGGTTTGTATGAGGCCTTTCAGGGTCTTGTAAGCAATGTCACGTCTAGGGGGTCCCTTGGGTCGTGACAAACTTGGTATCAGAGCTAGCTTTTAGAAAGATCCTAGAATGTCTCATAAGCCACGTCAAGTAGAGTCTTGTTCATGAGTGTGAAGCGCGCCATATTTATGAATTAGAGGCTATAAGACGTTTAAGAAACTTCACTTCTTTCATTACTCTTAAGTCATGCCATAGATTTTAACTCTATATGTCTCTCTCCTAATCCCTATCCTATGCGTTTCAGGATATGGCTACTCGAAGAGCTCATGCTAGAAGAAATACGGGAGAGAATGTGGAACAACAAGCTCCTCCTCCAGCTTCTCAAGTTCCAGACGACCCTTTGGCCAAACAAGTGACTAATGCGGAGTTTAGGGCTACCTTTCAAGAGTTGGCTAAAGCCATGACGGCCCAAGCAAATACAGAGGTTATGGATCCTGTGAGCCCAATTAGGTATGGTGGCATCAAGGGTGAGGAATTTCACTAGAATGAACCCTTGGAAATTTCATGGTTCTAAGGGGGAGAAAGATCCTGAAGAGTTCATTGATGAAGTGTACAACGTGCTAATGATCATGGATGTGACGTCGGAGAAAAAGGTAGAGTTGGACGCTTATCAACTTAAGGGTGTTGCTCAAGTTTGGTTCAACCAATGGAAGAGTGAGAGGGCGGATGATGCGGGTACTCTCTACTGGGAGAAATTCAAGGTTGCTTTTATTGATAGGTTCTTTCCACTTGAGATGAGGGAGGCAAGGGTGCTTAAGCTTATCAACCTTCATCAAGGAAACATGAGTGTGAAATAGTATGCTTTGAAGTTCACACAATTGTCATGATATGCTCCTTCTATGGTTGCCGATCCTAGGGCAAGAATGAGTAAGTTTGTTTCGAGAGTGTCTGAAATGGTGGTCAAGGAATGTCATACCGCTATGCTTATCTATGATATGTATATTTCTCGTCTTATGGTTCATGCTCAACAAATAGAAGAGGAAAAGCTTAAGAAAAGGTCTAGAGATGCAAAGAGGGCTTGAGAGAAGATGGTAATTTCTAACATACAAGGTCCGATGGACATGGTAGTTCTAGATTTCGACAAATGACTTCTGGTCAAGGTTCCTCCCATGCTCCTCCTAAGTTCAACAAAGATAGGGTGTCTAACCCTAAGCCTCAAGGAGGAAATGGAGGTGGATTCTCTTCGACTACTTGTGCAAAGTGTCGGAAGAAACATGAGGGCAAGTGCTTAGCTGGTACGTATGGTTGCTTTGGATGTGGTAAAAGTGGTCATAAGATAAGGGATTGCCCATCTCTTGTGGCTAAGGGAAGATAAGCTAAGCAATCTCCACCTAGTTATTCAGGTTCAAATGCTCCCAAGCAAAATCGATTCTATATACTTAAAGCTCGACATGAGCAAGAGGGTTCTCCCTATATGGTTACCGGTATGTTGAAAGTCTTTTACTTTGATGTTTATTCCTTGCTTGATCCTAGTGCTACTTTGTCTTTTGTGACGCCATATGTGGCTATGAGGTTTGATGTTGTTAGATCCTTTTCATGTCTCTACTTCAATTGGTGAATCCATTGTGGCTAGGAGAATCTATAGAAATTGTCCCGTCTCCTTATCCCATAGAGTCACTCATGTTGATCTTGTAGAGCTTGATATGCTAGATTTTGATGTTATTCTTGGGATGGATTGGTTGCATTCTTGTTATGCTGCTATTGATTGTAGGACCCAGATGGTAACTTTTCATTTCCCAAATGAGCCTATCCTACAGTGGAAGGGGGGAAATTCCATGCCTGAAGGTCAATTTGTGTAATGTCTAAAAGCTAGAAAGTTAATTTCTAAGGGTTGCATATACCATCTTGTTAGGGTGAGGGATTTGGATTTCGAAACCCCTACTCTTGAGTTGGTCCTCGCTGTTAATGAGTTTCCAGAAGTGTTTCCCGATGATTTACCCGGTATTCCTCCTGAAAAGGAAATAGACTTCGGTATTGACCTTCTCCCGAATACGCAACCTATCTTTATTCCTCCATGTAGAATGGCTCCGGCAAAACTTATAGAACTAAAAGCGCAATTGAAAGACTTCTTGGATAAAGGCTTCATCTGAACAAGTATTTCTCCATGGGGTGCTCCGATCTTGTTTGTGAGGAAGAAGGATGGTTCACTTCGTATGTGCATTGACTACTGCCAATTGAACAAGGTTACCATTATTAATAAGTATCCTCTTCCAAGAATAGATAACTTGTTTGATCAACTTCAAGGGGCTAGTTACTTCTCTAAGATTGACCTGCATTCGGGTTATCACCAATTAAGGGTTAAAGAAGATGATATTCCAAAAATGGCTTTCCGGAATAGATATGGCCATTATGAATTCCTAGTGATGTCATTTGGGTCGACAAATGCTCCGGCCGTGTTTATGGATTTCTTGAATAGGTTTTTTAGACAATACCTTGACATGTTTGTGATTGTGTTCATAGATGATAACTTGATTTACACAAAGGAGTGAAGGTGAGCACGCCGATCATTTGAGGATTGTATTGCAAGTCCTCAAGGGACCAACAACTTTTTGTGAAGTTTAGTAAATGTGAGTTTTGGCTAAGGTCTGTGGCTTTTGTTTGTCACACTGTCTCCGGTAAGGGTATTGAGGTAGATCCAAAGAAGACGGATTCATTAAGAATTGGCCAAGACCTTTATCACCTTCGGATATTCGTAGTTTCTTGGGTTTGACCGGTTATTATAGGAAGTTTGTTGAAGGGTTTTCTTCGATCGCTTCCCCATTGACAGCATTGACTCAAAAGAAGGTTAAGTTCACTTGGTCCGAAGAATGTGAGAAGAGTTTTAAAGAATTGAAAGATAGACTTACCTCGGCTCCGATATTGACTTTGTCGAATGGATCCGATGGTTTTGTGGTTTATTGTGATGCCTCAAGAATTGGGCGAGGGTGTGTTCTTATGGAAAATTGGAAAGTTATTGCTTATGCTTCAAGGAAACTTAAGGTTCATCAAAAGAACTATCCTACTCATTACTTAGAATTAGTGGCAATTGTGTTTGCTTTAAAGATTTGGAGGCATTATTTGTATGGTGTGCATGTTGACATCTTCACCGACCATAAGAGTTTGTATATGCGTTCAAGCAAAAAGATCTACATCTTCACCAAAGGAGGTGGCTTGAGTTGTTAAAAGACTATGACATGAGTGTCCTCTATCACCCTGGCAAGGCTAATGTGGTTGCGGATGCTCTTAGTTGGTTATCTATGGGTAGTGTTGCTCATGTTGAGGGTGGTAAGAAAGTGTTGGTTCATGATGTTCATAGATTGGCACGATTGGGTGTTCGGTTGATTGATTCCGCTAAAGGTGGTGTTATGGTTCACAATCGTTCTGAATCGTCCTTTGTGCATGATGTGATGGTTAAACAAGATCTTGATCCTAATTTTGTTGAGTTGAAAGAAGAGTGCTCAAAAAGTCTGTTGAGGCTTTCTCCCAAGGGGGATATGGTATGCTTCGATATCAAGGTTGTTTGTGTGTTCCCGATGTAGATGACTTAAGAGGAAGAGTTTTGTCAGAAGCCCATAGTTCTTGATATTCCATTCACCCGGGAGCTACCATGATGTACTGTGATTTGAGGGAGATCTATTGGTGAAATGGGATAATGAAGGATATTGCGGAATTTGTGGCTAAGTGTCCTGATTGTCAACAAGTGAAGGTTGAGCATCAAAAGCCGAGAGGTTTGTCCCAAGATATTAGTATTTTGACTTGGAAGCGGAAAGATTTGAATATGGACTTTTCGCTAGTTTACCACGTATCCAGTGACATTATGATTTGATTTAGGTCATTGTAGATAGTATGACAAAATCAGCCCATTTCATTCCCATCAAAGTTTCTTATTCGGCAGAGGATTATGCTAAGTTGTACTTGAAGGAAATCGTTAGGTTGCATTGAGTGCCTTTATTCACTATCTCTGATGACGGTGCACAATTTACCTCTCAATTTTGGAAGTCTTTTCAAAAGGGTCTTGGTACTCGTGTTAAACTTAGTACGACCTTTCATCCTCAAACTAATGGGCAAGCGGAGCATACTATCCAAACTTTGGAAAATATGTTGAGAGCTTGTGTAATTGATTTCTAGTGTAATTGGGATGATTATTTTCCTTTGATTGAGTTTGCTTATAATAATAGCTACAATTCTAGTATTGGCATGGCTCCGTTTGAAGCTTTCTATGGAAGGAGGTGTAGATCTCCTATAGTTTGGTTCGAAGTTGATGAAGTCGCTTTGATAGGTCCCGAATTGGTACATGAGTCTATGGAGAAAGTTCGGCTTATTAGAGAAAGGTTGAAAGCGGTTCAAAATCGACAAAAGTCCTATGCCGATGTTTGAAGGAGATATTTAGAATTTGATGTTGATGAATGGGTTTACTGGAAAATTTCATCCATGAAAGGTGTAAGGAGATTCGAGAAGAAAGGGAAGCTTAGTCCCCGTTATATAGGCCCATATCAAATTTTAGGAAGTGTTGGTAAGGTTGCTTATGAACTTGACTTTCCTAATGATTTGGCATCGGTGCATCCGATTTTCCATGTCTCATTGTTGAAGAAATGTGTTGGTGATCCGATGTCTATAATGCCATTGGAGAATCTTTCCATAAAGGATAGTCTTTATTATGAAGAAGTTCCGGTTGAGATTTTAGACCGGCAAGTCCGAAACTCAATAAATAAAGAAGATGCTTCCGTGAAGGTTCTTTGAAGGAATCAATTAGTTGAGGGTGCTTCTTGGGAGGCCGAGGCTGATATCATGTCTCGATATCCTCATCTATTTCCCGCCGATCCTACTCTAGCTTGAGGTATCTAGTTCCTCATGGTTCATTCTTTGGTTTCATACGTCTTAGCTATTTCCATGATTCCTTGATTATGCATGTTCATGAAGAGTCCAATGTTTTGAAAATGAGCTAGCTTGATTGATTTATATATGATTATGTGCATTGATTATGAGATGCATAAAGTCGCCATGAAATGATGTGTTGAACATTCTTTAGCTTGAACTTGATGTTTTCCTCCTCGTATATGTGCATTTATGTGATTGCATTCTAGGTTGGGTTGTTAGCTCTTGTTTCTTACCCTCCTTATGATGTCTTGATTCTCATTCGAGGATGAATGTTCCCAAGTGAGAGATGATGTAATACCCCGGATTCGAAAAGGGCAAAAAATTTCAATTTTTGGAAACATTGGTGGCCTACTACTTGACCGACTAATCGTTGGTGGACTTACCAACAGTAGGTCAAGGGGGTAGGAACCGTTAGTAAGGCTGCCTAAGGGAAGGAGTTGGAAAAAAATTCTAAGGAGTGACCTACTACATGACTTACCAATCGTCGTTTGACATACTAATCCTGGATTAAGAGGGGGGAGTCATTGATGCTACTGGTTTGGGGGACGAATTATTTTAATTTTTTGGGCTAAGGCAGTTTGACCTACGGTTGGTAACCTATGGGCAGTAGGTTGACCTACCAACCATAGGTTATGTAGTAAGTGGGTCGTTGGTGGAGTTTTAAAGAGGGATCTCTTGGTCTTTTCACCTAATGGCCTATTTACTAATCTAGGTCGGTTTATAACTTCTCCTAACATTATATAAGCCCTTTTAGTCCTAAAATCTACCTTTTCCAATCACTTTACAAGATTCCCCAAACTCTCCTCTCTCAAATATTCTCTCTTTAGAAATTAGAAGAAGAAGAAGAGGGCAAGCTAGGGTTCAAGAAATCAAGCTTTCTTCATCAATTGTTTAAAGAATTAAGAACCTAAGGTATGATAGTGTTCATCCATAGAGTCCTTTCCTCCATGGAATCCCTAAAATCTCCAATTTTCAAAGTATCAAATCCCCAATTTCATTTAAGGGTTTTCTTCTATGATGTGGATTCCTTCAATTATGGTTTTCTAAATGTGATTTGATTGGAATTACATGTTTTAAGATGAATCCCCATGAACCCCCATGAATTCCCCTTATTTTGATATTTATGCATTGATGATGGGTTGAATTATGAAGAAAATAGAACTTATGAAGATTATGTGAACTCATGCATGTTTTAATGATTTCAAAAGCTATGATTCATGATGAAATTGATGAATGATGAATAAATGGGTTTTATGAAGTATGCATGTTCAATTATGGAAATTATAATGATTTAAGAATTTCTTTAAGATTGAAGCTTAATTGAAGATGTTGTCGAGTTGTGAAAGGTTTTCTCACATGTGAAGGATTCATAACTTGTTGAAAGGTTTTCTCAACTAAAGTTGAATCAAAGGTTTATGGAGCTATTCTATGAACTTTAGCTTTGATTAGTAACCCCAGTTGTACCCTTCCATGGATAATAAGATGAATAAGAATTATAACTATTCCATGGGATTTATGCTTAGCACCGAGTGGATATGGAGATGGAAGCTCTCCCGTTAGTAAAGGCTGGGTTTGTAGTAGCAATCTCCTTATCCCTTACCTATGTGCCCCTATAGGATGATGGTCTATGATAGACACTAGTTAGTAGATCCACGTAAGCTATATGATAAGTAAAGGGTCCAACCTTGGCAAGTAGGATGGCCCTATCGGTGTGGGGTTAGACACTGAATTTCATGTTGATAGCTCACATGGTCTTACATGTCGGTTAAGGCTAATTCCCAGAACAATAAACAAAAGTGTATTTATGATGTTCCTCAAATAAAGTAAAGATGTTTAGCTTGCTTTGACCATTGTTTATGTTTTATGTTTTCTAACCTTTATCATGTTTTAGCTTGTTCATTGCTTGTCAAGAAAATGTCCCATTTTAGTATGTGTTAAATGATTTTGTGCATTGCTATCATACTTGGTACTTGATTGTACTAATGCATACTCTTTCCTACATTTACTTGTTATTGTAGGGCTCGACGATTTTCCGTCTAATCATGGCTAGAGCTTAGTAGAAAGATTGTTGAAGACTTGGTGAATCCTCATCCATTCGAGGACATGGCCTAGTTGTTATTGCTTTTATGTTCTTTCATTTTGGCATTGTATTTGGTTACGTCCCAAACTTTGTTTCTCTTTCTTATGGTAAATTGGCTTTGAGACTTGAGATGTAGACTTATGCTATTTTCTTATAAGTTTTGATATGATATTGTATTTTGAACTCTTAAATCTCTATAATCTTGTATGTATGTATGCTTAGTGGCTTGTATGAAGCCTTTCGGGGTCTTGTATGCCATGTCGCATCTAGTGGGTACCTTGGGTCATGAAAAAGTTGGTATCAGAGCCAGGTTTTAAAAAGATCCTAGGATGTCTCATAAGCCACGTCAAATAGAGTCTTGTTCATGAGTGTGAAGCATGCCACATTTATGAATGAGAGGCTATAAGACATTTAAGAGACTTTACTTCTTTCATTACTCTTAAGTCGTGCCATAGAGTTTAACTCTATATGTCTCTCTCCTAATCGCTATTCTATGCGTTTCAGAATATGGCTACCTGAAGAGCTCATGCTAGAAGAAATACAGGAGAGAATGTGTCACGACCCAGGGTAGCCCCTAGATGTAACATGGCAGATAATAGAAAAATAAGAGTTCAAAAGAGCATTCTATATCAAAACTTTACTCAAAACAGCGGAAGTCTACAACTTATGTCTCAAGCCATCTAACATAATAGAATAGAAATGAAGGTTTAGGACGCAGCCTAGTACAACATCAAAAATAATAGAAAGCATGAAAATGTAACAAGGTTAGGCTCTCAGACATAGGAGGCCTCACCAAGTCTTCACGATCACTAGAACTGACTAGCCACGAGTGGGATAAGAGGAGCCGCCAAGCCCTACATCAATAGAATCAATGTCGGCAAGAGTATGCGTTAGTACATTCAAGTAACAAGTATGATAGCAATGCACATAGGGCCTAAAAAACATGCTAGAATGACATATAATCATGACATGTAATGGCCAAGCTAAAACATGATAGAACATAAGAAACATGAAGCATAAACCATGGCCAAGACAAGTTATTAATCTTTCCTTTACCTTACATCATCATAAGAACACTTAAGTTACTTAAGTGTGGGGAAATAGCCTTAACCGACATATGAGACCATGTGAGCTATCAACATGGAATCCGGTGTCTGCCCCACACCGAAAAGGGGTGTCCTACTTGTCAAGGTAAGACCATGAACTTCTTAGCTTATGTGGATCCATTAGCTAGTGTCTATCATAGACCATTACCCAATGGTGGCACATAGGTTATGGAACATGGGTAATAGCCACTTGTCCACTCGGTACTAATCATACTTCCCATAGATTAATCATAGTTCATTATTAGTAGACATGGGTAATCGTCTCTTGTCTATCCTTAGTCATAAGCTCATTATTGGTAGACTTGGCTAATCGCCGCTTTGTCTACATTAGGGTACATGGGTAATCGCCTCTTTTCCCTTCATTCATGATTTCATTAATAGTAGACATGTGTAATCACCTCTTGTCTACATTAGGGAACATGGGTAATCGCCTCTTGTCCCTTCATAAAATAGCTCCTTAATCGTGGATTCAAGCTTAGTTGAGCAAACCTTTCAACAAGTTATGAATCATTACGTGTGAGAAAACCTTTCACATTCATAGGTTGAGCATTACATGAGAAACCCTTTCACAACTCAACATTTCCATTAACATATCATAAACTTCATAAAACATACATGAGTTCATAAGCTTCATATTTACATAGCTCATCATGCTCTTAACTCATAAATCATGGGTTCATAAGCTTCACCTCACAACATACAATTCAATGCAAGCTAATACTTAGAAAGCCATAAATCAAGGCAATTTAGTCATAATTGAGGGAACCCACATAATAGAGAGATATCATAGATTTTTGATTGAACATGCATCTTTTCATAAAATATCATCTTTTCATCATTCATAGTCTTACATGAAATTCATAGCTTGATAATCATAATCCTTAACTCAATTCATAATGAGTTCATGCAATTCATCTTTTTCTCAATTCAACCCACAACATAAGCATAATCATAAATTGGGGGAACTTAGCATGGACTCATGGGGTTCGTCAAGTTGCATGTAAATCACGCTAAATCGTGCACTAGCTTACTTTACCACGCTAGATCGTGCACTATCAACCATAACATCAATAATGGGAAGCATAATGAAGAACCCATAGGAATTTGTCAAAACCCTAGCTCTCTTGGGCAAGACTAAACCTTGAAAACCTTAAGGAAAAGAGAACCCATTGGAGGAAAGACTCCAAATGGTGAATACTATCATAGCTTAATGCCAATGCCTTGAAATAAAAGGAGGATTGATGACCTTGATGAGAAACCCTAGCTCACTTCTTTTTCTTCTAGTTTTTCAAGAGGGAGAAATATTTTTTGGGAGATGAGAGTTGGAATGAAGGGATTAGGGCTTAGAAAGTATAAATAGGGCTAGGGTTAAGGGGCAAAATCGTCTAGGATAGGGAATAAACATTTAGGAAAAAGTCCAAAAAGCCCTTAAATAATACTGTCGGGGCCAATCGACGGACAGGATCTACGGTACGTACATCCATTGACGGACCGTCCTGTTCTTCCGTCAATCGATTCAGAAAGTTCATTTTGGACTTAAAATTTTGCTAAGTCTGGAAGGCATCTACTGAACCCATCTACGGCCCGTCAACCGAACTACGAACTGTCCTCTTATTATGTAGGTCACGGTTCAGAAACTCAAAATTCATAAAGTTAACAGGGCCATCGACGGTTCATATATACGGCCCGTCATTCCACCTACGGTCCATAGATGGCCTCCGTCGTCACTGGCATCAGAAAAATTTTAAAACTGCATTTTTTTCTTTCTTTTCAAAAACTAGGGTGTTGCAATATCTTTCCCTTGGGAACATTCATCCTCGAATGGAGATAAAGCTGTCAAGGGAAGGGTGAAAGACACTTACTATCAACCTAACCTAAAATATGCAATCACATAATTCATATATCCGAGGATGAAACATCAACTCCAAGCTAAAGCATGATCAACACATCATATCATGAAGACTTTACGCAACTCATACTCAAAAGCACATAATCATATAAGACTCTTCATGAACATATATAATCAAGGAATCATGGAAATCAACTATGACACATGAAATCAAAGAACGAACCATGATGGACAAGGTAACTCAAGCTAGAGGAGGATTGGTATGGAAAAGATGAGGGTAACGCGACAACATATCGGCCTCAGCCTCCCAAGTAGCACCCTCAACTAATTGATTCTTCCATAACACTTTCATGGAAGCAACTTCTTTATTTCTCAACTTCCGAACTTGCCAGTCTAGAATCTCAATCTGAATTTCTTCATAAGAAAGGCTATCCTTAATGCCAAGATCTTCTAAAGGCACTATAGTCAACGGATCGCCAATGCACTTCTTTAGTAAGGAGACATGGATAACTGGATGCACCGATGCCAAATCATTTGGCAAGTCAAGCTCATAGGCAACCTTTCTTCCCGAATCTCATTACGCCCTTCATGGGTGAGACTTTCAAGTAGACCCAATCATCAACATCAAATTCTAATTCTCTTCTTCTAACATCGGCATAGGACTTTTGTCGACTTTGAGCCGTTTTCAACCTTTCTCTAATAAGCCGAACTTTATCCATAGCCTCATGCACTAACTCCGGGCCTATCAAAGTAACTTCCCCAACTTCAAACCAACCTATAGGAGATCTACACCTCCTACCATAGAGAGCCTCAAATAGAGCCATACCAATACTAGAATGGCAGCTGTTATTATAAGCAAACTCAATCAAAGGCAAATGATCATCCCAATTACCCTTAAAGTCAATTACACATGCTCTCAACATATCTTCCAAAGTTTGGATAGTACGCTCCGCTTGCCCATCGGATTGGGGATGAAAGGCCATGCTAAGCTTAACACGAGTAGTAAGGCCCTTCTGGAAAGATTTCCAAAACTGAGAAGTAAATTGTGTACCACAATAGGAGATAATGGATAAAGGCACTCCATGCAACCTAACCATCTCCTTCAAGTACAACTTAGCATAATCCTCCGTCGAATAAGAAACCTTGACAGGAATGAAATGAGCTGATTTCATCATACGATCTACAATCACCCAAATCGAATCATATTGCCGCCGAGTGCGTGGCAAGCCAACAATAAAGTCCATGTTCACATATTCCCATTTCCAAGTAGGGATATCAATATCTTGGGACAACCTCCCGGCCTTTGGTGCTCAACTTTCACTTGTTGACAATTAGGACATTTAGCCACAAATTCCACAATATCCTTCTTCATCCCATTCCACCAATAGATCTCCCGCAAATCACGGTACATCTTGGTAGCTCCCGGGTGAATGGAATAACGAGAATTATGGGCCTCAATCAAAATTTGTCCTCTTAAGTCATTTACATTGGGAACACACAAACGACCCTGATATCTAAGCACTCCATCTCCCCCTTGGGAGAAAGCCTCAACGGACTTTTTTAGTACCGCTTCTTTCAATTCGACTAGGTTCGGGTCAAGATCTTGCTTAGCTTTCACATCATGTACATAGGACGATTCTGAACCATTGTGAACCATAACACCACCTTTGGTGGAATCAACCAATCGAACACCCAAACGGGCCAATCTATGAACATCTCGAACTAGTTCCTTCTTACCCTCCCCTATATGGACAACACTACCCATTGACATCCGACTGAGAGCATCTGCCACCACATTAGCCTTGCTGGGGTGATAGAGGACGTTCATGTCATATTCCTTTAATAGCTCAAGCCACCTTCGTTGGTGAAGATTTAGATCCTTTTGCTTAAATACATATTGCAAACTCTTATGGTCGGTAAAGACGTCAACATGGTCACCATACAAGTAATGCCTCCATATCTTTAAAGCAAACACAACCGCCGCTAACTCCAAATCATGAGTAGGGTAATTCTTTTCATGCACCTTTAGTTTCCTTGAAGCATAAGCAATGACTTTCCCATTTTGCATAAGTACACACCCTAACCCAATTCTTGAAGCATCACAATAGACCACAAACCCATCGGACCCTTCCAGTAGGGTCAA
>JAGDQO010003275.1:0-11564 GCA_018342035.1 Solanum appendiculatum | reverse complement strand
GCGGAGTTAGGTGGGGGTTCGTGGGTTCGGACGAATCCACTAGCTTTTTCGTAGACCCTATATTTGTATTAAAAAATTATATATATATATATATATATATTAACTTGTGAACCCATAACAAAATTGATTTAGAACCCCCAAACTTGTAACCCTGACTCCGCTTTGCAACTAATGTGGTAAATTTATTATGGTAGTTTGGCTAGTTGCAGGTTGGTTAAAAGCAATAATAGACGCATAATTAAAGTATCCTGTATCACAAGTCAATTAATGCAGAATAAATTGTAATGACCCGAAAGGTCATTTTTGGAAATTTTCATAAAATTGCCGTTTTACCCCTCCCGATAGTTGCCCCGAGTAATTTTTTTTTATCAGTCGGTGAAGTTGGTTTGGAAATTTTAAACTATTCGATAACTACAGTTATTTAATTGATGAGTAATTTAAAATAATTAATTTAGATGGTGGTTAATGGGCCAAGTCCATATATAATATAATTTAAGTTAATACCCTATATTATTTTAGATCATGCTTTTATTAAAAGAAAAGAAAACCTCAGAAGGAGGACGGCTCCCATAACCTTGGCACAATCAGATGGCGACGAAGCTACAACAGGTAAGCATTAGCCATGCCTTAATCGATATATTGGTGCATATATTATCACTATTTTGTTATTATTATAGTTGATTGTAAAAGAAAAAGAAAAACAAGGAAGTGGTTTGAATCAAGAAGAATTGGAAATTGGAATATTGTATATCGTTTCTTGGATGGAAAAATGTGTTTATGGCTAGTGCATGTAATCATTGGACAATGATGAGGGGCAATCATTGTACAATAATTAGGGGTAATCATTGGGGAATTAAGTGAGGGTTAGATGTTAACTAATTAATGGACGTACAGATTAGCTACTACATGCACATTTTATTTCATTCTCGTTGAAAGTTAAAATATGGTACCACATTATTATTAAAGTTCTAATATATTGACAGACCTAATTAAATATTAGGTGTTCTTTATTAAAGGAATACCATTAGATTTGTATGATACTTGGAGAAATTAAGACTTAACTCTAGGCTTGTGGTCTAGGAATTTGATTATATATTTGGGTGAATTTGTGGGTTTAGACTAGACATATAGTAATATGGGTGTTGTTAGTTTCAAAATCTTATTGTGAGTATTTGTTTAAATAGATTGCATTGATTTGAAAGCTCAACGAAAGGAAAAGGCTCAAGTCCTGAGGTGATTTGTTCAATTATTTGAGACAAGTAGATTTCTCAACCCTTGTTAAGTGTATAGAATTCGTGTATTTCCTTGTGGTATGTGTTGGGGAGTAATGGGACTTGGTGATGGGTTGACTTGTCCATATTGAATAATTTTAATGATGAAAAAGGGGTAATAAAAGGCAATGTGATTAATTATTGGTGTGTGATGTGTTGAGAATGGTTTGAAAGACTTATTGATTCATTGTTGGTGTTGTATCACGATTGTGTTGTTATGAAGTGTGCATTTTTATGAAAATGGTCATCTCCTCATTATTTATGTGAACATGTTATTTGCATTGGTTCTGAGACATGGTTGTGACAAGTGTTATGTGAACTGAGAAAGAATAAGAAATTAAAGAGGATGTACCATTTCGAGGGACGTGTCGCGCGCCGTGACGGATATTATGATTCGAGGGACGTGTCGCGTGCTGCGACGGATACTATGATTCGAGGGTCATGTCGCATGCTGCGATGAATTTTATTATCGAGGGACGTGTCGCACGCCGCGACGGATTTCATTATCGAAGGACGTGTCGCACGCCGCGACGGATTTCATTATCGAGGGTCGTGTCGCACGCCGCGACGGATGCATGGACAGATATGTCCCCCATGGGTCCCGGGCTGAGAGACAGCGGGTGTGTATCGTTAGGCCAGACATGCATCACTATACTTGACATTGCATTTCATTGCATTGTGCATCTTTATCATTTGTGAACTTATGAGTACTTTTCTGTGGAACTTGTGATTGGTGAACTTTATCTTGTGTGTTGCTGATCTGTAATTGTTGAGGTGATATGGTTGAACTATGTGCTATGTAAATTGTGAACTATTAGGTTGGGCTGGTTTTTATGCAGGTTGTAGTTGTGGAGGTTTGGTTGGGGTGTAAGGAGTACCCGTATTCCATACCCTTAGCTTGTGTTTAGAAGTTTGCTTGATGAGTACTGTGTGGTTTGGTACTCACTCCTTGCTTCTACAATTTTTTGTAGGTTATGAGCCCAGATCTTCATGATACCCTCTCTTATTTTCTTGTCCGAGGCTTCCTATGGAGATTTGTGAGGTAGCTGATTGTCATCTCAGCAGACCTTCTTACTCCTTATATATGATCTTGTTCTATTCTAGAAACAATGTCATTTGAGACTTGTGTTTTCTTTCAAATCTATTGTAATCCATTAGAGGCTTGTGCACGTGACAACTAGATTTTGGGGGTTTTAATAAGTTGACTTTGTATTCCGCATTATTAGATGGTGTTAGTCTTTTTTTTCTGGTTTTACTTCCGCATTTATTGTATTAGTTGGGTTTTAGGCTGACTTGTCTTTTTGGCGCCGGGCCGGCCCCGCGCCCGGGGCGCGGCGCGCCCGCGCGCCGGGGGGGCGGCCGCGCCCGGGCCGCGGCGGCGGGCGCGCCCGGCCGCGGCGGCGCCGGCGCCGCGGGGGCGGGGGCGGCGCGGCGGCGGGCCGGGCGGCGCGGCGGGGGCGGCGCGGCGGCGGCGGGGCGGGGGCGCGGGGGCGGCCGCGGGGCGCCGGGCGCCGGGCCGCCGCCGGCCGCCCCCGGGCCCGCGCGGGCGCCCTGGATAAGACGAGTGCCATCACGTCCATTTTTGGGTCGTGACATAAATAGACAATTCAAATGACTCGATCTGATAAATATTTTAATTCTTAGCTGGATGGATTATATTATTTTGTTTTAATATTTATCAAAAAGTCTAGATCTGAAATAAGATTAGTTTAAGTTTTTATATACTCTATGCCAGCACAACAATTTAATATGATTTCCGGCAGTCTATGTTAATATCGATTTAGCTAATTCCATATGTTTTAGGTGCAATTTATATATGTTAATTTTGTGTCTAATAAAGTTTATTATGTTGCGGTTTTTGAACTTTTGATAAAAAAATTTCTGGTGTTTCTAATTAAAAATTGTTTTCCACAATCCTTGTTAAAATTAATCATCAGAGTTTTGTAAATGTTTGACAAAGATCAAAATTGTTCAGTTGATATTGTTCAGAGTTTGGTAATTATTTTCTCTACAACATACAGATGAGAGGACTATGACGAATAATATGACGTATACAATCGAGGAAATAAAATTTCTTGAATAGAAGAAAATTGTCTTTTTCATATTTCTTATTTATAAAAATATAAATCTCTTATAAAACGGGATAAAAGTTTTTAAAAAAATTTGTAAGTATACAAAACCACTTCTCCCAATACAATGTGCTATATATCCATCGATTTATGCAACCATTTAATATCAATTTCTTCAGTTGACATATTGTTTATTTTGGCTTATCATATTTTATGAAGACTAATGAAATTAAGGTTTTGTTTTATAATTTTTAAATACAAAGTCACCATAAGAAAAACTATATATAATTATTTTCATAGTTGGATGCAGTTCACACTTCACAGTTGTAATACATATTTTTCTTCTATTTGTGGTACTATTTGAATTTTGAAACTGAAATTTCTCAGTTTTGATTATAATGCAAATATATATATATATACTGGGTTTAAACATCTTACCTAAGACAAATCTGTTAAAAAGTTAATTTTCTATTGGTTTATTAAAGTCTAGATCTGAAATTGATTAGTTTAATACAAGTGAATAGTAAGAATAATTCCTGTTAAGAATATTTTAATCAAATTGTCCATCTTCCCCAGAAAACGTGGATCTGCCATTAAATAAAGGACCTGGTAATAAAAAATATTTATTCATTTTAATATAATTTTTTATTTTATTTAAATATTAGTATTTGATCATGAAAATTTCAAATTCAATTATATTTTTCAATTTATTCATCACTTTTGAAATTGTATTTGAATATGTTGTATGAACATTATTCCTAATGTTATGTGCAAAAAAATATAATGAAATACAACTCCATATTTCATTCGATTTCACAAAACTTAAATTAAAAAATATTTAAAATCTATTGTTAAACGTCTCCTAAATTAACCCGAAAATATCAACTGGCAAATAATACTTTGGTTTTAATAATTCAAAATAATTTTAAACTTAAACTAACCAATTTCAGATGTAGACTTTGATTAGACTAGCTAGTTGAATGTTCACATTAAGGCCGGTATGTGATTTGCAAATTATACAGATTTGCCTTAAACATGCATTATTAATTGGCATAATCGGTTGGGCATTTCAATTCAATTTTGATGCGAAAATAAGTGAGAATTTATATGGTTATGTATAAAATAAAAAAAAGATTCTTCAAAAAGTCTCTTGTTTTGCTTCTTCTTATGAAAAATTAAATATTACATCAATTAAGGTTGGGATAGTATCTATTGAAGTTTTGGAATGTATAAAAAGATGAATATGAACATGTTCACCTGTCATGTGAATCGTTCACTATTTTATGATTTTAACATATACACCTATATTATGGTGACATGTGCTTGTTATCAACTTGCAATTTGATTTCTCGTAGGTTGTTTGCTCAAATTGTTAAATTAAGAGCACAATTCCAAACTATAGAATTATATTGATAATGCTGATTGGTTTAGCATAAATTTTATGTCTCCAATTATAGTTATACTATTGATTACGAAAACAAAGCTCTCGAATAAAGTTTGATATGAGGTGTGTTATCTAAAATATAGCAACATTTGTACGCATTAAGTCAACAAAGTTCTCTTGTATTGTTGGTTCAGGGTTAGAAATCAAATAATTTTCACCTAAAAATTAAACTGTGTGGTGTTTGATTCAATTAAGTTTGAAGGTAAACGTTAGAAAATGTTGTAACGTCCTGACCCAGTCGTTATGAGTAGGCCAATAGGGAAAGAAATTGGGCCAGAAAACTTTTCAAATAGTGACTTAAAAATAGTAAACTGGTGACATCTACCACAATAAGCTTGACCTTATCAGTGACCCTCGGAAGTGAGAAGATGAGATGCGAGAGAGCTTTATCTCTGACAAGGATGCAATTAATGACATGTTCTACCTCATATGCGACATCTAGAGAACGCAGCCAACAATCTTTAACTACTCCACTACTGTCATCCCATGTTTGCCTGACTTTCCCGAAAGATGATCTTAGGAATTCAAGGCTTTCTTTCACCATCCCAATTTCTTTCTTTATCAGAGAAACTGAATAGACATTGGAAATAAGCAAATCATTTAAATGTCTTGAGTAGAAGATTCATGAAGAGGAAACCATCATCCATAGGAAAGCGAAGTTGAGATGACTCTGGGGCTTTCAAAAAAATCTGTTTGATATCTCCCTTCATATGTTCAATTTCTTGCAACAAGTCTGGAGCTGAAAAGTTCGATGCTTCATCGATATTATTCTCAGAGCTCACCAGAATAGATATCTTCCTTGTAAGTAGTCCAACATGTGCCAACATATCATTCAATTTGCCACGATTGATAAAGCGCTTTGGTATATCAGTGAGAAAGATCAATAGGAACTCCATCATGACATTAATGCTTTGAGTTGGAACGTAATTGACAGCTACTGCGTCTGCCATGCATTGTTGGAGAAGAATCAAATAATTTTGAAGAATCTTTGGAGATGCTTTTATGATTTGCTTTTAAGAAACAAATTAAAGTTGAATGACTTTCTTTACACAATTACTCATAATTGAGTGACCTTTTGAGATATTTAATCTTCATTCAACCTATGTAGAAGCATGAGTTAGAAAGTTGGTATCAACATGTATGCTTAGAGTCATTAGTTAATTTGTATGTGGCACTTTAATCTTTGAGTTTTGGTTCTGATTTTTGATAGGTAGAAATGAGTTACTTTTTGTGCCTGTTATATAAATTTTTACTTGTGCCTGACCTTTTAGCCCTTTGACAAAAACCTTATAATTATAAAAAAGGAAAAATTACTAAATTACACACCTTTAAGTATATTATTTTCTATTTGTCTCTATATCTTTTTAAAATAACTAAAATCCCTTATTTTAATATTGTATCCGTATTAATGTATCCGTGCTTGTATTAATGTATCCGCGCTTTCATTAGTGTATCCGGATTGGGTTAATTTTTATTTTAATAATGTATCCGTGCTTGTATTAATGTATCCGCGCTTTCATTAATGTATCCGGATTGAGTTAATTTTTATTTTACTAATGTATCTGTATTTATTTTCAAGATCTAAATATTAAGTATCATTTAATAAGGATAAATTGGTAGAATACCTATATCAATAATTATTTTCTTAATGGGTGTGACAAGTAAAAGTGAACGGAGGGAGTATAAAAATAACCAACTTAATATCATCATCATATATATATATATTAACAGTGAGAAGCTCATAATTAAAAGTTGAATTACGATTTTACCTATACACTAAATTAAAATATAATTAAATATTTAATTAAGCAATAAATTTAATGACATAATCATATTTTATTTACTAAATACTGAATTAGAAGTCTAACAATTGCATTTTAATTCCGTAATTATGACATTATAATTTTTCTTAGTTTTTACTGATTAAATTCATTTAATTAATTTCATACATGGAGCATATCCATCTAACATGGACTTTTGGACTTCTGATAACGTACAACTTCTTTTCCTCATTTTATTTCTCCTTTCAATTTTCTTTAATTAAGTTTTTCTCCTATTTAATTCTTTAATTATGACATTGTTAATTCTTTTAGTAATTTCTATTTATTTTTTACTTTCATCTTCCCTGATATGATTATTTTTCACTGTCTTTTCACATTTTTTTACATCACTATTTACAGGTTCATAGTTACTAATCTTTGTCCCATTATCCTATTTGTTATTTTTGTACTTCAAATACACTTTCCTAAGAGGTATATATATTTTTGGTATAGTGAATATGTATTTTGTTGACAACTTTCATTTGTATCTTCTTTATATTCTTAAAATTTGTGTTCATCAATAGATCAGATGAATGTTCTTTTGTGTTTGTTCTTTTTGATTGTTTTCATGATCAGATTGGTGATGTTCAAGGGGTTGCTCGTGAGCCTTATTTTAATATTTTTGAGAATGAGCCTATCTTTTATCCGTTTTCTTGGACCTAATTAAGTTTCTAAGTATTCTCAATCTTGATGAGCATGAATATAAACTTCTTTTAAAGGGAATTAATTACTTTTTTATATGATAGTTGATTTCACGGATACTTTATACATATCCAAAGCAATATAGATTATTGTCTTGCATCTTATTTCTATACTTGAAATGATGTTTTGGTTACTCCTTATCGGCACATAAATCTAAATATAGTAAGTTTTTAATTATTATACTCATCTTTATAAGTTTAAGAATATTATTATGTTGTTATTGAGAAATAGCCAAATGACCCCCCCCCCCCTAATCTATTAGCGGATTTTCAACTACACACTTATACTATACGGGGTTCCTATTACACCCCTGAACTACTTTAAAGTGGAATACATAACACCCCAAGTGCTGAGTTGGCACAAAGAGTGCACTTCACTCTCTCAAAGAGAGTAAGAAGCAATAAACATGTAAAAAGTTTATTATATTTGTGTTAAAATTAAATAATTTATATAATTTTTATATTTTCTATTTATTTATTTCTTAAAAATAAAATGGCCTCCCCTTTAATGGAGGTAATTACTTTTTCTCACCCACTTCCATGGTGAAGAAGAAATAACAATCATAACACTTCCATCTCCGATGGATTGATGGTGCCGACAACGGCAACGAAATAATCGACGGAGAAGAGAAGCCAAAGAACTAAGAAAGATGAATTTATCGGCAACTTTTTAATCTCTTCTTTCTTTCAATTTTCTTCAGAGTTTACCTCACTTTTCATCTTTTTCATATATACAAATCAATCTTTCGAGTTGCCCAAAACCAAACATTAGATCTGTAATTTTATTTACACACAATTTACAATCAGAGAAAGAAATAAATTCAATTCCTTGTCTATCTTGGTAGAAATGTTGATTTTTTTCTTCAACCCATTTGGTCAATTTGTATTTTCAACAATACTCATTAATGATTTTTGTTCAGATTCATCATTAGAAAAAAATTCTTGATAATATTTCTCAAAACTCTAACCCTTTTTTACATTTTTAGCTATCACTAGAAGAAGCTTTGATATTGTTTTAATGGTGAAAAAATAAAGGAGGGTACTAAGAAGAAGAATAATGAGAAAGAAAGTAAATAAAAAACAAATTGAAATAGAAAATATACATGTTAAACATGGGTTGGTGCGTGTGTTTCACTTCACACAATGAATCTGGATATAAAATTTTAGGGTGAAATTAATTCCATTTTAATATAGTCCAAGGGGGTAATAGGATCTCCATGAAGTATAGGTGTGTAGTCAGAGGCGTATCCAGAATTTCGAGATGAGGGGTGCACTATTGTAAAAAGGTGGATCTAAGATGTAACTTTGATCGGATATATCTATACATATATAAGATTTAGATTTCTAATCTCACTTAGAGAGGTGATACTCCGAATATGGGTTCACACATCTATATTTCAATATTTTAAAAAAAATATAACACTATTATATATGATCTCGAGAGGGGAGCCTGGGTTCACGTGCACCCGGTACCCCCCTAGATACGCTCCTGTGTGTAGTTGGAAACCTGGTAAAAGGTTAGGGGGCATTTAGCTATTTTCCTTGTTGTTATTAGAGGATGTATAGTTTGTTTTGCATGCTACATTTACTGTGCCAAAAGGCACATGCATAACTAGTAGACTAGTAGTTACTAATAATTTGGAGCATGAAGGAGTATTGGTAGACATACCGATGAGTTTCCTCCTATTTCCATTTAATCTCTAACCTCGAACCAGCCTTCAATATCTACAAAATTGATTTTTCAACTAATCACATGCATATTCAATTTAGGGAAAATTACCTAACAAGTCAAACATGTGATATGTATTTATGATGAATCATTATAATTTAAAATAATTGCAATTCATAGCTATCGATAGGATTTTATAGCAAATTTCTATCTCCTCTCTCCTCCTACTGTTGTCTCTTTCTCTCTCTCCATCCCAAACAATTCCAGCCGAAAAAATATTCCACATAATATGATAATTGTATTTTGTTTATGTATCAAATGTATTTGTATTCCATATTAACTGTATTTATGTTATGTATCAACTTTATACGTATTATGTATCAATTGTAATATGACAATTTGTATTCTGCCAATTGTATTCGTCGATACAAATTGTGTTCGTTCATACAATTGATACAGTTATGTTCGACATATGATACAAATCAATTGTATCAATTGTATTTGTGATAAAACTTGATACAATGAATACAATATCCATTCATGATCCTCTCTGTCAAATGTATTATGTATCAATTGTATTCAATCAAATATAGGTGAGATATTTGAATTTTATATCAGTTGTATTCAGACAACAATATTTGTATTTTGTATCAATTGTATTTGTATTCTGTATCAATTGTATACATGGTACAACAAATACAACATGTATTCATCCTCTCACCTGCCTCTCTCGATCTCACTTGCCTCTCTCCTCCCTCTCTCGATCTCGCTCGCTTCTCTCCTTCTAATATGTAGCTAAATACGAAAGTTAGAAACACAAAGAAAAAAGAACGACAAGAAGAAAGAGTTGAGAAATTAATATGAGAAAATTAAAAAATGTTTATTTCCTCCATTTTGAACACAAATTATAGGTTGGTAGGAAGGAAATTATTTTTTTAAATTTTTTTGAAAGAAAATCAGTCGGTCTGGTACTTATTCTTTTGTGTTCGTATATTTTCTTTAAAAAATTAAGCAATTAATATGAGAAAATTAAAAAATGTCTATTTCCTCCATTTTGAACACAAATTATGGGTTGGTAGGAAGGAAATTATTTTTTAAAAATTTTTTTGAAAGAAAATCAGTCGGTCTGGTACTTATTCTTTTGTGTTCGTATATTTTCTAAAAAACTCAAGCAATTAATATGAGAAAATTAAAAAAAATGTCTATTTCCTCCATTTTGAACACACCCTATGATAAAAGTGTTTTCATGTATCATGTTTTATTAATATCTTCTTAATTCATACACAATGATTAGAAACCTTAAGCTCCTTTTACAAGCTTATGTGAGTTTCTTATTTATTTTTTGATGTTTGATAAATAAGTATAAAATATTATTTCAAAATCATTTGGTGTATAATTTAGATAAATTAGTGTATAATGCCACTTACACAACTTATTTCTCCAAATTTTATTAGAAAATATATTTTCCTTAATTTTAAGAAACATTATTTTTCTATAGAGAAAATATTCTCTAATATTTTTGATCAACCAAAATGAGAAAATTGAAAAACAATTTAGAGAGGGAAGGGAAGAGGGTCGGAGACCAATCTTAATGCCAGGAAATAAACTCTTTCAATTACTATATATTGATGCTTAATTAATTATCGATAAAAGGGAATTGCTCGGATGATAAGTCCTCTCACCTTCAACCCTGAGGTTATGAGCAAAAATGGTGAAAGCTCATAGAGAAGGATAAAAAACAAAAAACTTAATTATCAGATCATTCTATATATCCAACATATACATTCTATAATTATCAAGTCAAAAATATAAACCATTTTTCTATATATGTATTGTAATCCACAAGTAAAATCAAAAAGGGGATATTACTCTCTCTCTCTGCCTTTTGAGTTCAAATATTACATGATCAATCACTAAAATACATGTAAAATGAATTAAAGAAAGAAAAATATTTTACCTTTTTCTGAGAGATGATGAATGTGATATATTCTGAGAGAGCTCACAATAAAACTTAAGTGCTAATTAAGGCTATCTTGAATTTATATGGCCATAAAACAAGAGAAAAATGACACAAGGTTAAATTGGTCAATAGCTCACTATAACATGTTCTTACAATTTTATATTTATATTTAATTTTTTGAAATGGTCAATTTTTTTTCTATTCAGTTTAAGAGATAATAAGAATTGATTACTTCAAATAAATCCCACTTGCTAATTGTTAGTTCTATCAAGAAATTTTTAATAAAAATTGGTCACATTCCTAAGAATGATGTCAACTAAACAAACAATGGATCTGCCAATAAAATAAAGGATCCATTTGGTAGTAAAGATTAATTATTTATTTAATTTAAATATTAATGTAAATCTATGATGAAAGGCCTCCTTAATTAACCTGGAAATGTCAACTGATACATTCTTCATCCTCTTCTTCTTCACTTGAGTAATCCTACACATCTGATCCATGGACATCCTGCAAATAAAACAAAATACTAACGAGGTGAAGCAATACTCGTTCGGAACAGTTTACATGGAGGAATGAGCACGTATGCAATTAATGGCAATGGTAAATGCAGTGCTCCATCTCCTTGGA
>JAGDQO010003274.1:0-26456 GCA_018342035.1 Solanum appendiculatum | reverse complement strand
ATTAATGCTCTGGAACTTGACATTTTGAAAACTTGGGCCTGCTACCTACGGTTCCCACCTACAGCCCGTAGGTACACTTACTATCCGTAGATGGCTCCCTAGGAGCTGGCACTAGATAAAAACCTGAAACTTTCCTTCTTTTGAAATCTGAGGTGTTACAGAACTTTAGCTTGGATTGGTAACTCTAGTTGTACCTTTCCATGGACAATAAGATGAATAAAAATTATGACTATTTCGTGGGATTTATGCTTAGCACCGAGAGGATATTGAGATGGAAGCTTTCATGTATGTAGAGGTCGAGTTTCTAGTAGCAATCTCATTATCCCATAAACTATGTGCAACCATAGGATGATTGTCTAGATAGACATCAGCTAGTAGATCCACGTAACCTAGAAGTTTAAGGGCCTACCTTGGAAAGTAGGACGGCCCTATCGGTGTAGGGAGGACACCGGATTCCATGTTGGTAGCTCACATGGTCTTCCATGTCGCTTAAGGCTACTTCCCACATTAATGAACTAAAGTGTCTTTTATGGTATTTCTCAAGTAAAGTAAAGATGTTTAGCTTGCATTGATCATGATTTATAACTTATGATTTCTAACCCCTTTTCTCATGGTTTAGCTTGATCATTGCATGTTATGAAAAATGTCCCTTTTTGCATGTTTAAATGTTTTTATGCATGGTTATCATACTTGGTACATTTTTATACTAACACATACTCTTGCCTACATTTTTCTTATAACTGTAGGATCCGGCTCATCTCCATCTTCTCATGGATAGTTCGTGATCTTAGAGACCTTGAAGGATTTGGTGAGTCCTCATATTTTCGAGGACGTAGCCACATTTACTTTCATGTCATTTACTTTCTTTTAAAGGCTTTGTATGGGTTACGTCCCAACATTCTTTCTATTCTTATGAGTTTTAGATGTCTTTGAGACTATACGTTTAGATTTCCGCTATGCCCTATAAACTCTTTGATAATGAATTATCTTTTGAACTCTTGAATTGCTATTACCTTGTACGATGCATGCTAAGTGGCTTGTATGAGGCCTTTCGGGGTCTTGTACGCCATTTCACGTCTAGGAGGTACCTTGGGTCGTGACAGAATGGAATTCTCCTAAAGTCCTATAGCCTCTTTAAGATAATTGAAAGACATCTCGACACCGATTTGCAGCATTTTACTAGACTCGTCTTGTACTTGTGAGACTCATGAACTTACTGCTCTGATACCAACTTTTCATTATCCAAAATTAGGAAAGTGATGACACCTAGCTCAACCGCACAAAAAGGGGAGCCAACCCAAATAAATCAATCCAAACACAAAACATAAATATATGAAAGGTAACAATTTAAGTCAATAAGCAACTCCTTTTATAAAATATTTAAAGAATGTGGAAAATCCATACAAAACCCTCCCCAAAACTTTGAGATACTAGTACACGCCTCTGCAAATTCAAGTACAACTCAATGAGTCTCAAAATCATACAAAGGAGGGAAAGCAACATAAATTAAGAGGATAGAAGACATCCAGGAAATATGTGGATCAACCAAGCATCTATATCAGAATCTTGAGAGAAATTATCTTAACACCACTACCGATCATAGGTCAAAGCTACTTGGATCCAAACCTGCATAAAAATGTATAGAAATAAATAAGTGTGAGTATGAATCTACGTGTACTCAGCAACATTATCGATTGACCCTTATCCAAAGTGTTGGCGAGGATTGACCCTAAACTACCCTAACTTGCTCAAACTTGAATATCAAAACATATCTATTAGATTCAGACTAGCAGCTTCAATTCCTCTTCATAATTGCAGTCGAGTCCTCACGATCGAAGCCTACAAACCCAAACCATCATCACGAATGCGATAAGCCCCTCACAAGCGTAAAGGCCAAAACTCAATCAAACCCAACCTAGCTAGACTTTTAATCAGATGTGTGTTTTACTCTCTCTATTCATTGTTACTTGTTTTATTTGGACTTTACATACCAATTCAGAAAACAATGATTGACATGACTATTTTACCACATTACCCCTATTAATTAATGTTTAGTATTAAATTTAGAAAAATTATTTGGAAAATAAGTAATTAATGCTAAGGGTAAAACATGGAAAAATATTTGTCTTTTCCTAATATGCGATAAGTGATCAGTAAAAATGAAAATAAATTTTAGAATAGCAGACAAGTAAAAGTGAACAAGAGAGTTTTAAACTAACCTTATTAATGACTCTCTGAAAATATAAATTTTACTAATACTCTACTATTTTATGTGGTTATTTAATACTATGGGTAGTATAAAAACACTATCTTGATTAGTGAAAATGAACAAGTAAAATGAAACGTTTATTTTCAGTATAGGGAATACTCCCTCCGTCCATATTTAGTTGTCCATTATACTAAAAATAGTTGTCGAAATTTACTTATTTGGTTTGAAAATTCAAAAGATAATTTATCATTTTATATCTATTTTATCATTATTGTTAAATACTATTCATTCTTCAATATTTAAATAGCTTATAACTAATAAAAGTGATATAGTAAAATTATTCTTTTATTTATCATTTTTAAAGGGAGTACTAAATAAAACATCTACAAGTAAAGATGTACTGAGAGAGTAGTAATTTGTAACGTACGTTTTGAGGAAACACAAAAAATGTGGGCACACTAAATCAGAATCGAACAAAAAGAAAAAGTAGTATTCAGTTCCAAGTTCCAATGTTTATTTACAGTGTAACTGAACCGACTCAGACTAATTGAAAACAAAATTTCTTACATTGTTATTTTCACCCCCAAAAAAGAAGATAAGAACTTCACAAAGCTTTCTTCAGAATTCACAAAGTTTTCTAATAGATTTCACAAAGTTATGTTAAGAATTCAGTGTCCAAAGATCAATTGGCATGTGGATGTGAGACATGTAGGAAACAGTGGTAATTTTTACTTTGTTATTTCAGAATTTCGATAGACAGTAATAAAAATGAGATTCCAGATGTTCGTTTTTTCATTTTTTAATTTTGATGAGCAAGCTTTGCTTTTGTGAATTGTGATATCCGTAATTTTTACTAGTAAGGTTTGCTTCTTGCAAAATATTCTTCGGCCCAAGTGAAGTATATCAAAATGATGAGATTTTAAAAAATTGAAGGTCTTTGAAATAAAAGTTATGTTGTTTTTGCACAAACTTTTAAATTCAATCCAAATCACCCATATAACACACATAGGCTTCGAATGATGTTTTTTAACTATAGTTGAACCATTTAGAAACTCAACTTAGATGTGTGAGCTATAGAGGTTAGCTAAATTAAACTTTGTAATAATGAATATTTTACAAGTGTGTTACCGTTCTTACACACCTCCTTTCTCCCAACGCCCTACCTTGCCCCCCACCAACCTAGCCTCCACGCACCGACGCACGACTCCACCAGTCACGCCCATCCTAATCGCCCCTGTCACCTGTCCTAACGATGTCTCGATCCGAATGTCGTCTCCGGAAAAAAAATATTATCAAATACGCGACCGAATTTTGACAAAAAAGAGGGATGCAACACGAGGACTTCCCAGGGGGTCACCCATCCTAGTACTACTCTCGCCCAAGCACGCTAAACATCAGAGTTCTAATGGGATCCGGTGCGTTAGTGCTGGTACGAACGCATCCATCTTTCCTACCACTCTAAATTTTACTAAACACCTCCTTCCTCCCAATGCCCTAGCCTGCCCCCCACCGACCTAGCCTCCACGCACTGACGCATGACGCCGCCTGTCACGCCCATCCTCATCGCCACCGTCACCTATCCTAACGACGTCTCGATCCGAATGTCATTTCCGCAAAAACTTTATATATTATCAAATACGCGATCCAATTTCGACAAAAAAGGGGAACGAAACACGAGGAATTCCCAGGGGATCACCCATCCTAGTACTACTCTCGCCCAAGCACGCTTAACTTCGAAGTTCTGATGGGATCTGGTGCGTTAGTTCTAGTATGATCGAATCCATCTTTCCTACCACTCTAAAGTCTATTAAACACCTCCTTCCTCCCAATGCCCTAGCCTGCCCCCCACCGACCTAGCCTCCACGCACCGACGCACGACGCCACCTGTCACACCCATCCTAATCGCCCCCGTCAGCTGTCCTAACAACGTCTCGATCCGAACGTGTTTTCCGCAAAACTATTTATATATTATCAATAACGCGACCGAATTTCTACAATAAAGACAGATGCAACACTAGGACTTCCAAGTAGGTCACCCATCCTAGTACTACTTTCATCTAAGCACGCTTAACTTCAGAGTTTTGATGGGATCCGGTGCGTTAGTGTTGGTGTGATCGCAACCATCTTTCCTACCACTCTAAATTCTATTAAACACTATACTTCCTCCCAATGCCCAAGCATGCCCCCCACCGACCTAGCCTCCACGCACCGACGCATGACGCCGCCTGTCACTCCCATCCTAATCGCCCTCGTCACCTGTCCATACAACATCTCGATCCGAATGTCGTTTCCGCAAAAAGATATAAATATTATCAAATACGCGACCTAATTTTGACAAAAAAGAGGGATACAACACGAGGACTTCCCAGGGGGTCACACATCCTAGTACTACTCTCCCCCAAGCACGCTAAACTTCGGAGTTCTAATGTGATCCGGTGCGTTAGTGCTGGTATGAACGCATCCATCTTTCCTACCACACTAAATTTTACTAAACACCTACTTCCTCCCAACCCCTAAGACTGCCCCCCACTGACCTAGCCTCCTCGTACCGACGCATGACGCCGCCTGTCACGCCCATCCTAATCGCCCCCGTCACCGTTCCTAGCGACGTCTCAAACCGAATGTCATTTCCACAAAAAATATTATCAAATACGCGTCCGAATGTCGACAAAAAAGTGATATGCTACACAAGGACTTACCATGGGGTCACCCATCCAAGTACTACTCTCGCCCAAGCACGCTTAACTTCGGAGCGACGCATGACGCCGGCTGTCACGCCCTTCTTAATCCACCCGTCACCTGTCCTAATGACGTCTCGATACGAATGTGGTTTTCAGAAAAAAAATATATATTATCAAATACGCAATCGAATTTCAACAAAAAAGACGGATTCAACAACAGGACTTCCTTGGGGGTCACCCATCCTAGTACTACACTCGCCCAAGCACGCTTTACTTCGGAGTTCAGATAGAATTTGCTGCTACAGTGCTGGTATGGTCGCATCCGTCTTTCCTACCACTCTAAATTCTATTCAACACCTCCTTTCTCTAAACGCCCTAGCCTGCCCACCACCGACCTAGCCTCCACGCACCGACGCATAACGCCGCCTTGCACGCCCATCCTAATCGCCCCCGTCACCACACGATGTCTTGATACGAATGTCGTTTCCTAAAAAATATATATATTATCAAATACGCCACTGAATTTCGATAAAAAAAGAGGGATGCAATAGAAGGACTATCTAGGGGGTCACCCATCCTAGTACAACTCTCGTCCAAGCATGCTTAACTTCGGAGTTCTAATGGGATCTGGTGCGTTAGTGCTGGTATTATTATCGCATCCATCTTTCCTCCCACTCTAAATTTTACTAAACACCTCCTTCCTGCCAATGCCCTAGCCTCCACGCACCGACCCACGACGCCTCCTGTCATGCCCATCCTAATCGCCCCCATCACCTGTCCTAACGACGTCTTGATACGAACGTCGTTTCCACAAAAAAATATATATGTATTCAAAGTCTCGACCGAATTTCGACACAAAAGAGGGATGCAACACGAGGACTTCCCAAAGGGCCACCCATCCTAGTATTACTCTCGCCCAAGCACGCTTAACTTCAAATTTCTGATGGGATCCCGTGCATTAGAGCTGGTATGATCGCATCCATATTTCCCACTAGTCTAAATTCTATTAAAAACCTCCTTCCTCCCAACGCCCTAGCATGCCCCCCACCGACCTAGCCTCCACGCACTGACGCATGGCGCTGCTTGTCACTCCCATCCTAATCGCCCCCTTCACCTGTCCTAGCGAAGTCTCGATGCGAATGTTCTTTCCGCAAAAAATATATATATTATAAAATACGCGATCGAATTTCGACCAAAAAGAGGGATGCAACACGAGGACTTCCCAGGGGGTCACCCATCCTTGTACAACTCTCGCCCAAGCGCGCTAAACTTCAGAGTTCTAATGGGATCCGGTGCATTAGAGCTGGTATGAACGCATCCATCTTACCTATCACTCTAAATTTTATTAAACACCTCCTTGCTCCTAACGCCCTAGCCTGCCCCCCACCGACCTATCCTCCACGCACCGACGCATGACGCCGCCTTTCACTCCCCTCCTACTGGCCCCCGTCACCTGTCCTAATGACTTCTCGATCCGAATGTAATTTCAGCAAAAGAATATGTATATTATCAAATACACGAACGAATTTCGACAAAAAAGAGGTTTGCAACACCAGGACATCCCATGGGTTCACCCATCCTAGTACTACTCTCGCACAAGCACGATTTACTTTGGTGTTCAGATGGGATCCGGTGAGTTAAAGATGGTATGATCTCCTCTATCTTTCCTACAACTCTAAATTCTATTAAACACCTCCTTCGTCCTAACGCCCTAGTTTGCGGCCACCGACCTGGCCTCCACGCACCGACGCATGACGCCGCCTCTCATGCCCATCCTAATCTCCCCCGTCACCTGTCCTAACAACGTCAGGATACGAATGTGGTTTCCGAAAAAATATATATATCTTATCAAATACGCGACCGAATTTTGACAAAAAAGAGGGATGCAACACCAGGATTTCCAGGGGGTTACCCATCCTATTACTACTCTCGCCCAAGCACGCTTAACTTCGGAGTTCTGATAGAATTCATTGCTTTAGTGCTGGTATGATCGCATCTGTCTTTCCTACCACTCTAAATTCTATTAAACACCTTGTTTCTCCAAACGCCCTAACCTACCCTCCACCGACCTAGCCTCTACGCACCGACGCACAACGCCGCCTGGCACGCCCATCCTAATCGCCCCCGTCACCTGTCTTAACGACGTCTCGATCCGAATGTCGTTTCCGAAAAAAAATATATATTATCAAATACGCTATCGAATTTCGATAAACAAGAGGGATGCAACAGGAGGACTACCCAGGGGGTCACCCATCCTAGTACAACTCTCGCCAAAGATCGCTTAATTTTGAAATTCTTATGGGATCCGATGCGTTAGTGCTGGTATGATCGCATCCATCTTTCCTACCACTCTAAATTCTATTAAACACCTCATTCCTGCCAATACCCTAGCTTGTCCCCCTCCGACATAGCCTCCACGCACCGACGCATGACGCCGCATGTCACGCCCATCCAAATCGCCCCCGTCACCTGTCCTAACGACGTCTCGATCCGAAATATGTTTCCAAAAAAATATATATATATTATAGAATACGCGTCCGAATTTCGACAAAAAAGAGGGATGCAAAACGAGTACTTCCTAGGGGGTTACCCATCCTAGTACTATTCTCGCCCAAGCACACTTAACTTTGGAGTTCTGATGGAATTCGGTGCTTTAGTGCTGGTATGATCGCATCCGTCTTTCCCACCACTCTAAATTCTATTAAGCACCTCCTATCTCCCAACGCCCTAACCTGCTCTCCACCGACCTAACTTCCACGCACCGACGTACGACCCCGCCTGTCACGCCCATCCTAATCGCACCCGTCACCTGTCCTAACGACTTCTCTATCCGAATGTCATTTTCGCAAAAATATAAATATATTTTCAGATATGCGACTGAATATAGACAAAAAAAAGAGATGCAACACGAGGACTTCCCACGAGGTAGCCCATCCTAGAACTACTCTCGCCCAAGCACGCTTTACTTCGGAGTTCTGACGGGATCCAGTGGGGTAGTGCTGGCATGATCGCATCCATCTTTCCTACCACTCCAAATTCTATTTAACACCTCCTCCTCCCAACGTCCTAGACTGCCCCCCACCGACCTAGCCTCCACGACGCAGCCTGTCACGTCCATTAAAATCGCCCCCATCACCTGTCCTAACGACGTCTCGAACCGAATGTCGTTTCCGCTAAAAAATATATATATTATCAAATTTTTGACCGAATTTCGACACAAAAGAGGGATTCAACACGAGGACTTCCAAAGGGGTCACCCATCCTAGTACTACTCTCGCCCAAGCACGCTTAACTTCGGAGTTTTGATGGGATCCGGTGCGTTAGTGCTGGTATGATCGCATCCGTCTTTCCTACCACTCTAAATTATATTAAACACCTCCTTCCTCCCAACATCCTAGCCTGCCCCCTACCAACCTAGACTCCACGCACCGACGCATGACGCCTCCTATCAAGCCTCCTAATCAACCCCGTCACCTGTTTTAACGATGTCTCGATCCGAATGTCGTTTAAGCAAAAATATATTTATATTATTAAATACGCGACCGAATTTTGACAAATAAGAGGGATGCAACACAAGGACTTCCGAGGGGGTCACCCACCCTAGTACTACTCTCGCCCAAGCACGTTTAACTTCATAGTTCTGATGGGATCCGGTGATTTAGTGCTGGTATGATCGCATCCATCTTTCCTACCACTCTAAATTATATTAAACACCTCCATCCTCCCAACGCCCTAGCCTGCCCACCATCAACCTAGCCTCCACGCAACGACGCATGACGCCGCTTGTCACTCCTATTCTAATCGCCCCCGTAACCTGTCCTAACAACGTCTCGACCCGAATGTCGTTTCCACAAAAAAAAAAAATATTATCAAATACGCGATTGTATTTCGACAAAAAAGAGGTATGCAACACGAGGACTTCCCAGGGGGTCATCCATCCTGGTACTAATCTCGTCGTAGCACGCTTAACTTTGGATTTTTAATTGGATCCGGTGAGTTAGTGCCGGTATGATCGCATCCATCTTTCCTACCACTCTAAATTCTAGTAAACACCTTCTTCCTCAAAACTCCCTGGCTTGCCCCTCAACGACCTAACCTCCACGCCCCGACACATGACGCCGCCTTTCACGCCCATCCTAATCAACGGTGTCACCTGTCCTAAAGATGTCTCGATACAAATGTCGTTTCTGGAAAAAATATATAAATTATCAAATACGCGACCGAATTTTAACAAAAATGAGGGATGCAACAAGAGGACTTCCCAGGGGGTCAACCATTCTAGCACTACTCTCGCCCAAGCACGCTTAACTTCGGAGTTTTGATGGGATCCAGTGCGTTATTGCTGGTATGATCGCATCCGTCTTTCCTACCACTCTAAATTATATTAAACACCTCCTTCCTCCCAACACCCTAACCTGCCCCCCACCGACCTAGCCTCCACGCACCGACGCGTGACGGCGCCTATCATGCCCATCCTAATCAACCCCATCACCTGTCTTAACGATGTCTCTATCCGAATGTCGTTTAAGAAGAAATATGTACATATTAATAAATACGCGACCGAATTTCTACAAAAAAATGGGATGCAACACGAGGACTTCCCAGGGGGTCAACCATCCTGGTACTAATCTCGCCGAAGCATGCTTAACTTTGGATTTCTAATGGGATCCGGTGCGTTAGTGCCGATATGATCGCATCCTTCTTTCCTACCACTCTAAATTCTAGTAAACACCTTCTTCCTCAAAACTCCCTAGCCTGCTCCCCAACGACCAAACCTCCACGCCCCGACACATGACGCCGCCTATCACGCCCATCCTAATCAACGGCGTCACCTGTCCTAAAGATGTCTCGATCCAAATGTCGTTTCTGAAAAAAATATATAAATTATTAAATACGCGACCGAATTTTAACAAAAATGAGGGATGCAACAAGAGGACTTCCCAGGGGGTCAACAATTCTAGTATTACTCTCGCCCAAGCACCTTTAACTTCGGAGTTTTGATGGGATCCAGTGCGTTATTGATGGTATGATCGCATCCGTCTTTCCTACCACTCTAAATTATATTAAACACATCCTTCCTCCAAACGTCCTATCCTGCCCCCCACCGACCTAGCCTCCACGCACCGACGCATGACGCCGCCTATCACGCCTATCCTAATCAAACCCGTCACCTGTCCTAACGACGACTCGATCCGAACGACGTTTAGGAAAAAATATATATATATTATTAAATACGCGACCGAATTTAGACAAAAAAGGGGGATGCAACACGAAGACTTCCCAGGGGGTTACCCATCCTAGTACTACTCTCGCCCAAGCACGTATAACTTCATAGTTCTGATGGGATCCGATAATTTAGTGCTAGTATGATCACATCCACCTTTCCTACCAATCAAAATAGTATTAAACACCTCCTTCCTCCCAACACCCTAGCCTACCCCCTACCGACCTAACCTCCACGCACTGACACACGACGCCGCGTGTCACGTCTATCTTAATCTCCCCCGTCACCTGTCCTAACGATGTCTCGATCCGAATGTCGCTTCCACAAAAAAAAAAATATATTATCAAATCCACGACCGAATTTCGACAAAAAAAGAGGGATGCAACACGTGGACTTCCCAGGGGATCACCCATCCTAGTACTACTCTCGCCCAAGCATGCTTATCTTCGGATTTCTAATGGGATCCGATGCGTTAGTGCTGGTATTATCGCATCCATCTTTCCTACCACTTTAAATTCTATTAGACACCTCCTTTCTCCCAACGCCCTAGCCTGCCCCCCATCGACCTAGCCTCCACGCACCAACGCATGACGCAGCCTATCACGCCCATCCTAATCAACCCCGTCACCTGTCCCAACGACATCTCGATCCGAATGTCGTTTCCAAAAAAAATTTATAAACTATCAAATATGCGACCGAATTTTTTCAAAAATGAGGAATGCAACACGAGGATCTCCTAGGGAGTCAACCATTCTAGCACTACTCTCGCCCAAGAACGCTTAATTTCGGAGTTCTGATGGGATCCGGTGCATTAGTGGTAGTATGATCGCATCCCTCTTTCCTACCACTCTAAATTCTATTAAACACCTTCTTCCTCACAACACCCTAGCCTGCCCCCCATAGACCTTGCCTCCACGCACCGACGCATAACGCCGCCTGTCATTCCCATCCTAATCTCCCCCTTCACCTGTCCTAACCATGTCTCGATCAAAATATCGTTTTCACAAAAATATGTACATATTATTAAATACGCGATCGAATTTCGACAAAAAAGAGGGATGCAACACGAGGACTTCCCAAGGGGTCACCCATCCTATTACTACTCTCGCCCAAGCAAGCTTAACTTCGGAGTTCTGGTGGGATCCAGTGCGTTAGTGCTGGTATGATCGCAACCATCATTCCTACCACTCTAAATTCTATTAAATACCTCCTTCCTCCCAACGCCCTAGCCCGCCCCCCATCGTCCTAGCCTCCACGCACCGGCACATGACGCCGCCTGTCACTCCCATCCTAATCGCCCCCGTCACTTGTCCTAACTACGTAGCGATCCAAATGTCGTTTCAGCAAAAAAATATATATATTATCAAATACGCCACCGAATTTCGACAAAAAAGATTGATGCAACACGATTTACTTTGGAGTTCAGATGGGATCCAGTGCGTTAGAGCTGGTATGATCGCATCCATCTTTCCTAAAACTCTAAATTCTATTAAACACCTCATTCCTCCCAACGCCATAGCCTGCCCCCCACGGACCTAGGATCCATGTACCGACGCATGACGCCGCCCATCACGCCTATCATAATCGCCCCCGTCACCTATCCTAACGACGTCTCGATCCGAATGTATTTTCCACAAAAAAAAAATATTATATAATACGCGACAAAATTTTGACCAAAAAGAGGGATGCGACACAAGAACTTCCTAGGCGGTAACCCATCCTAGTACTACTCTCTCCCAAGCACGCTTTACTTCAGAGTTTTGATGTGATCCAGTGCGTTATTGCTGGTATGATCGCATCTGTCTTTCCTACCACTCTAAATTCTATTAAACACCTCCTTCCTTCCAACGACCTAGCCTTCCCCCCACCGACCAAGCCTCTACGCACCGACGCATCACGCCGCCTGTCACTCCCATCCTAATCGCCCCCGTCACCTGTCCTAACGATGTCACGATCCGAATGTCATTTTCACAAAAATATATACATATTATTAAAAACGCGACCGAATTTAGAAAAAAAAATGGATGCAACACGAGGACTTCCCAGGGGGTCATCCATCCTAGTACTACTATGGCCCAATCACGCTTAACTTCGGAGTTCTGATGGGATCCGGTGTGTTAATGCTGGTATGATCGCATCCATCTTTCCTACCACTCTATATTCCATTAAACTCCTCCTTCCTCCCAACGTCCTAGCCTGCCCCTCACCGACCTAGCCTTCCCGAACCGACACATGACGCCGATTGTCACGCCAATCTTAATCGCCCCCGTCACCTGTCCTAACGATGTCACGATCCGAATGTCATTTTCAAAAAAATATGTACATATTATTAAATACGCGATCAAATTTAGAAAAAAAAGGGATGCAACACGAGGTCTTCCCCGGGGGTCATCCATCCTAGTACTACTCTGGCCCAAGCATGCTTAACTTCGGAGTTCTGATGGGATCCGGTGCGTTAATGCTGGTATGATCGAATCCATATTTCCTACCACTCTAAATTCTATTAAACACCTCATTCCTTCCAATGCCCTAGCCTGGCCCCCACCGACCTAGCCTCCGTGCACCGACACATGACGCCGCCAGTCACGCCCATCCTAATCGCCCACGTCACTTATCCTATTGACGTCTCGATCCGAATATCGTTTCCTCATCAATATATTTATATTATCAAATACGCGAACGAATTTCGACAAAAAAGAGTGATGCAACACGAGGACTTTCCAAGTGGTCACCCATCCTTGTACTACTCTCGCCCAAGCACGCTTAATTTCAGAGTTCTGATGGGATCTGGTGCTTTATCGCTGGTATGATCACATCAATCTTTCCTACCACTCTAAATATTAAACACCCACTTCCTCCCAACACACTATCCTTACCCCTACCGACCCAAGCCTCCACGAACCGATGCATGACGCCGTTTGTCACGCCCATCCTAATCACCCCCGTCACCTGTCCTAATGACGTCTCGATCCGAATGTCATTTTCAAAAAATATATATATATATTATCAAATATGCGATCGAATTTCGAAAAAAAAAAGGATGCAACACGAGGACTTCCCAAGGGGTCACCCATCCGAGTAATACTCTCGCCCAAGAAAGCTTAACTTCGGAGTTCTGATGGGATCCCGTGCGATAGTGCTGGTATGATCGCATTCATCTTTCCAGCCACTCTAAATTCTATTTAAATCCTCCTTCCTCCCAATGCCCTAGCCTGGCCCCCACTGACCTAACCTCCACGCACCGACGCACGACACCTCCTATCACGCCCATCCTAATCGCCCCCGTCACCTATCCTAACGACGTCTCGACCCTAATGTCGTTTCCACAAAAAAATATATATATTATCAAATACGCGACCGAATTTTGTTAAAAAAGAGGGATGCAACACGAGGACTACCCACGGGGTCATCCATACTATTACTACTCTCGCTCAAGCACACTTAACTTTGAAAGTTCTAATGGGATCCGGTGCATTAGTGCTGGTTGGATCGCATCCATCTTTCCTAGTACTACTCTCACACAAGCACTCTTAACTTCGGAATTTTGATGGGATCCGGCGCGTTAGTTCTGGTATGATCGCATCCATCTTTCCAACCACTCTGAATTTTATTAAACACCTCCTTCCTCCCAACGCCCTAGCCTGCCCCCCACCGTCCTAACCTCCCCGCACCGACGCATGACGCCGCCTGTCACGCCCATCTTAACCGCCCTAATCACCTGTCTTAATAATGTCTCGATCCGAATGTCATTTCCGCAAAAAGAAATATATATTACAAACTACGCGACCGAATTTCGACAAAAAAGAGGGATGCAACACGAGGACTTCCCAGGGGGTCACCCATACTAGTACTACAATCGCCCAAGCAAGCTTAACTTAGGAGTTCTATTGGAATCTGGTGCGTTAGTGCTGGTATGATTGCATCCATCTTTCCTACAACTCTAAATTCTATTAAACACCTCCTTCCTCCAAACGCCCTAGCCTGCACCTCACCGACCTAACCTCCCCACACCGATGCATGACGCCGCCTGTCACACCCATCCTAATCTCCCCCGTCACCTGTCTTAATGACGTTTCAATCCGAATGTCATTTCCGCAAAAAGAAATATATATTAAAAAATACGCGATCGAATTTCAACAAAAAAGTGGTATGCAACACGAGGACTTCCCAAGGGGTCACCCATCCTAGTACTACTCTCGCCCAAGCATGCTTAACTTCGGAGTTATAATGGGATCCGGTGCGTTAGTGCTGGCATGATCGCATACATCTTTCCAACCATTCTCAATTCTATTAAACACCTCCTTCTTCCTAACGCCCTAGCCTACCCCCCCACCGACCTAGCCTCCCCACACCGACGAATGATGCCGCCTGTCACGCCCATCCTAATCGCCCCCGTCACCTGTCTTAACGACTCCTCAATCCGAATTCGTTTCAGCAAAAAGAAATATATATTAAAAAATACGCGACCGAATTTCGACAAAAAAGTGGGATGCAACACGAAGACTTCCCAGGGGGTCACCCATCCTAGTACTACTCTCGCACAAGCACGCTAAACTTCAGAGTTCAGGTGGGATTCGGTGCGTTATTGCTGGTATGATCTCATCCATCTTTCCTACCACTCTGAATTCTATTAAACTCCTCCTCTCTCCCAACGCCCTAGCCTGCCCCCCACCGACCTAACCTCCCCGCACCGGCACATGACGCCGCATGTCACGCCCATCCTAATCACCCCCATCACTTCTCTTAATAACGTCTCGATCCGTATGTCATTTCCGCAAAAAGAAATATAAAATACAAACTACGCGACAGAATTTCGACAAAAACGAGGGATGCAACACGAAACTTCCCAAGGGGTCACTCATCCTAGTACAACTCTCACCTAAGCACGCTTAACTTCAGAGTTCTCATGGGATACGGTGCGTCAATGCTGGTTTCATCGCATTCTTCTTTCCTACCACTCTAAATTCTATTAAACACCTCCTTCCTCCCAACGCCCTAGTCTGCCCCACACCGACCTAACATCCCCGCACCGACGCATGACGCCGCCTGTCACGCCCATCCTAATCGTCCCCATCACATGTATTACTGACGTCTCGATCCGAATACTATTTCCGCAAAAAAAGTATATATAACAAAATATGCGAACGAATTTCGACAAAAAAGTGTGATGCAACACGAACACATCCCAGGGGGTCACCAATCATAGTACTACTCTCGCACAAGCACGCTTAACTTAAGAGTTCTGATGGGATCCGGTGCGTTAGTTCTGGAATGATCGCATACATCTTTCCTACCACTCTGAATTCTATTAAACACCTCCTTCCTCCCAACGCCCTAGCCTGCCCCCCACCGACCTAACCTCCCCGCATCGACGCATGACTCCGCCTGTCACGCCGATCCTAATAGCCCCCATCACCTGTCTTAAAATCGTCTCGATCCGAATGTCATTTCCGCAAAAAGAAATATATATTTCAAAATACGCGACCGAATTTCGACAAAAAAGTGGGATGCAACATGAAGACTTCCCAAGGGGTCACCCATCCTAGTACTACACTCGCATAAGCACGCTTAACTTCGGAGTTCTGATGGGATCCGGTGCGTTAGTGCTGGTATGATCGCAACCATCTTTCCTACCACTCTGAATTTATTAAACACCTCCTTCCTCCCAACGCCCTAGCCTGCCCCCCACCGACCTAACCTCCCTGCACCGACGCATGACGCCTCCTGTCACGCCTATCGTAATCACCCCCATCACAAGTCTTAATAACGTCTCGATCCGAATGTCATTTCCGCAGAAAGAAATATATATTACAAATTACGCGACCGACTTTCGACAAAATAGAGGGATGCGACGTGAGGACTTCCCAGGGGTTAACACATACTAGTACTACTCTCGCCCAAGCATGCTTAACTTCGGAGTTTTGATGGGATCCCGTGCGTTAGTGCTGGTATGATCACATACATCTTTCCTACCACTCTGGATTCTATTAAACCTCTCCTTCCACCCGACGCCCTAGCCTGCCCCCCAGCGACTTAACCTCCCCGCACCGACGCATGATGCCACCTGTCACGCCCATCCTATTCGCCCCCCGTAACCTGTCTTAACGACGTCTCGATCCGAATGTAATTTTCGCAAAAAGAAATATATATTTCAAAATACGCGATCGAATTTCGACCAAAAAATGGGATGCAACACGAGGATATCCCAGGGGGACAACCATCCTAGTACTACTCTCGTCCAAGCGCGTGTAACTTCGTAGTTTCGATGGGATCTGGTGCGTTAGTGTTGGTATGATCGCATCCATCTTTCCAACCACTCAGAATTCTATTAAACACCTCCTTCCTCCCAATGCCCTAGCCTGCCACCCACCGACCTTACCTCCCCGCACCGACGCATGACTCCGCCTGTCACACCCATCCAAATCGCCCTCGTCACCTATCTTAACGACGCCTCGATCCAAATGACGTTTCCGTAAAAAGAAATATATATTACAAAATACGCGAACGAATTTAAAAAAAAAAGAGGGATGCAACACGAGGACTTCCCAGGAGGTCACCCTTACTAGTACTATTCTCGCCCAAGCACGCTTAACTTCGGAGTTCCATTGGAATCCGGTGCGTTAGTGCTGGTATGATCGCATCCATCTTTCCTACCACTCTGAATTCTATTGAACACCTCCTTCCTCCCAACGCCCTAGCCTGCCCCCCACCGACCTAACTTCCCTGCACCGACGCATGACGCCGCCTGTCACGCCCATCCTAATCACCCCCATCAACTCTCTTAATAACATCTCGATCCGAATGTCATTTCCACAAAAAGAAATATATTTTACAAACTACGCGACCGAATTTCGACAAAAAGTGGGATGCAACACGAAGACTACCCAGGGGGTCACCCATCCTAGTACTACTCTCGCACAAGCACGCTTAACTTCGGAGTTCTGATGGGATCCAATGCGTTAGTGCTGGTATGATCGCATCCATCTTTCCTACCACTCTGAATTCTATTAAACACCTCCTTCTCGTCACCTATCTTAACGACGCATGACTCCGCCTGTCACGCCCATTTAAATCGCCCCCGTCACCTATCTTAACGACGCCTCGATCCGAATGTCATTTCTGCAAAAAGAAATATATATTACAAATTACGCGACCGAATTTCGACAAAAAAGAGGGATGTGACATAAGGACTTCTCAGGGGGTAACACATACTATTACTACTCTAGCCCAAGCACGCTTAGCTTCGGAGTTTTGATGGGATCTCGTGCGTTAGAGCTGCTATGATCGCATCCAACTTTCCTACCACTCTTAATTCTATTAAACCTCTCCTCCTCTCAACGCCCTAGCCTGCCTTCCACCGACCTAGTCTACCCGCACCGACACATGACGCCGCCTGTCACGCCCATCGTAATCGCCCCCATCACATGTCTTAATAACGTCTCGATCCGAATGTCATTTCCATAAAAAGAAATATATATTACAAATTATGCGACCGAATTTCGACAAAAAAGAGGGATGCGACTTGAGGACTTCCCAGGGGGTAACACATACTATTACTACTCTCGCCCAAGCACGTCTAACTTCGGAGTTTTAATGGGATCCCGTGCGTTAGTGCTGGTATGATCGCATCCATCTTTCCTACCACTCTGAATTCTATTAAACCTCTCCTTCCTCCCAACTCTCTAGCCTGCCCCCCACCAACCTAGCCTCTCCGCACCGACGCATGACGCCGCCTGTCACGCCAATCCTAATCGCTCCCGTCACTTGTCTTAACGACGTCTCGATCCGAATGTCGTTTTCGCAAAAAGAAATATATATTTCAAAATACTCGACCGAATTTCGACAAAAAAGTGGGATGCAACACGAGGACACCAGGGGGGACACCCATCCTAATACTATTCTTGCCCAAGCACGTTTAACTTCGGAGTTTTGATGGGATCCGGTGCGTTAGTGCTGGTATGATCGCATCCATCTTTCCTACCACTCTGAATTCTATTAAACACCTCAATCCTCCCAACGCCCTAGCCTGCCCCCCACCGACCTAACCTCCCCGCACCGACGCATGACTCCGCCTGTCACGCCCATTCAAATCGCCCCCGTCACCTATCTTAACGACGCCTCGATCCGAATGTCATTTCCGCAAAAAGAAATATAAATTACAAAATATGGGAACGAATTTCGACAAAAAAGTGGGATGCAACACGAGGACTTCCTAGGTGGTCACCCATACTAGTACTACTCTCGCTCAAGCACGCTTAACTTCGGAGTTTTATTGGAATCCGGTGCGTTAGTGCTGGTATGATCGCATCCATCTTTCCTACCACTCTGAATTCTATTAAACACCTCCTTCCTCCAAACGCCCTAGCCTGCACCCCACTGACCTAACCTCCCCGCACCGACGCATGACGCCGCCTGTCACGCCAATCGTAATCGCCCCTATCACAAGTCTTAATAACGTCTCGATCCGAATGTCATTTTTGCAAAAAGAAATATATATTACAAATTACGTGACCCAATTTCAACAAAAAAGAGGGATGCGACATGAGGACTTCCCAGGGGGTAACACATACTAGTACTACTCTCGCCCAACCACGCTTAACTTCGGAGCTTTGATGGGATCCCATGCGTTTGTGCTAGTATGATCGCATCCATCTTTCCTACCACTCTGAATTCTATTAAACCTCTCCTTACTCCCAACGCCCTAGCCTGCCCCCCACCGACCTAGCCTCCCCGCACCGACGCATGACGCGGCCTGTCACGCCCATCCTAATCGTCCCCGTCACCTGTCTTAACGACGTCTCGATCCGAATGTCATTTTCGCAAAAAGAAATATATATTTCAAAATACGCGACCGAATTTCGACAAAAAAGTGGGATGCAACACGAGGGCATCCTAGGGGGACACCCATCCTAGTACTACTCTCGCACAAGCACGTTTAAGTTTGGAGTTTTGATGGGATCCGGTGCGTTAGTGCTGGTATGATTGCATCCATCTTTCCTACAACTCTGAATTCTATTAAACACCTCCTTCCACCCAACGCCCTAGCCTGCCCCCTACCGATCTAGCCTCCCCGCACCAACGCATGACGCCGCCTGTCAGGCCCATCCTATTATACTAAAAATAGTTGTCGAAATTTACTTATTTGGTTTGAAAATTCAAAAGATAATTTATCATTTTATATATATTTTATCATTATTGTTAAATACTATTCATTCTTCAATATTTAAATAGCTTATAACTAATAAAAGTGATATAGTAAAATTATTCTTTTATTTATCATTTTTAAAGGGAGTACTAAATAAAACATCTACAAGTAAAGATGTACTGAGAGAGTAGTATTTTGTAACGTACGTTTTGAGGAAACACAAAAAATGTGGGCACACTAAATCAGAATCAAACAAAAAGAAAAAGTAGTATTCAGTTCCAAGTTCCAATGTTTATTTACAGTGTAACTGAACCGACTCAAACTAATTGAAAACAAAATTTCTTACATTGTTATTTTCACCCCCAAAAAAGAAGATAAGAACTTCACAAAGCTTTCTTCAGAATTCACAAAGTTTTCTAATAGATTTCACAAAGTTATGTTACGAATTCAGTGTCCAAAGATCAATTGGCATGTGGATGTGAGACATGTAGGAAACAGTGGTAATTTTTACTTTGTTATTTCAGAATTTCGATAGACAGTAATAAAAATGAGATTCCAGATGTTCGTTGTTTCATTTTTTAATTTTGATGAGCAAGCTTTGCTTTTGTGAATTGTGATATCCGTAATTTTTACTAGTAAGGTTTGCTTCTTGCAAAATATTCTTCGGCCCAAGTGAAGTATATCAAAATGATGAGATTTTAAAAAATTGAAGGTCTTTGAAATAAAAGTTATGTTGTTTTTGCACAAACTTTTAAATTCAATCCAAATCACCCATATAACACACATAGGCTTCGAATGATGTTTTTTAACTATAGTTGAACCATTTAGAAACTCAACTTAGATGTGTGAGCTATAGAGGTTAGCTAAATTAAACTTTGTAATAATGAATATTTTACAAGTGTGTTACCGTTCTTACACACCTCCTTTCTCCCAACGCCCTACCTTGCCCCCCACCAACCTAGCCTCCACGCACCGACGCACGAATCCACCAGTCACGCCCATCCTAATTGCCCCTGTCACCTGTCCTAACGATGTCTCGATCCGAGTGTCGTCTCCAGAAAAAAAAATATTATCAAATACGCGACCGAATTTTGACAAAAAAGAGGGATGCAACACGAGGACTTCCCAGGGGGTCACCCATCCTAGTACTACTCTCGCCCAAGCACGCTAAACTTCAGAGTTCTAATGGGATCTGGTGCGTTAGTGCTGGTACGAACGCATCCATCTTTCCTACCACTCTAAATTTTACTAAACACCTCCTTCCTCCCAACGCCCTAGCCTGCCCCCCACCGACCTAGCCTCCACGCACTGACGCATGACGCCGCCTGTCACGCCCATCCTAATCGCCACCGTCACCTATCCTAATGACGTCTCGATCCGAATGTCATTTCCACCAAAAAATTTATATATTATCAAATACGCGATCCAATTTCGACAAAAAAGGGGAACGAAACACGAGGACTTCCCAGGGGATCACCCATCCTAGTACTACTCTCGCCCAAGCACGCTTAACTTCGAAATTCTGATGGGATCTGGTGCGTTAGTTCTGGTATGATCAAATCCATCTTTCCTACCACTCTAAAGTCTATTAAACACCTCCTTCCTCCCAATCCCCTAGCCTGCCCCCCACCGACCTAGCCTTCACGCACCGACGCACGACACCACCTGTCACACTCATCCTAATCGCCCACGTCACCTGTCCTAACGACGTCTTGATCCGAATGTCATTTTCTAAAAAATATATATATATTAACAAATACATGACCGAATTTCGACAAAAAAGAGGAATGCAACTCGAGGACTTCCAAGGGGGTCGCCCATCCTAGTCCTACTCTCGCCCAAGCACGCAAATTTTCTGAGTTCTAATGGGATCCGGTGCGTTAGTGCTGGTATGAACGCATCAATATTTCCGACCATTCTAAATTTTATTAAACACCTCCTTCCTCCAAACGCCCTAGCCTGCCCCTAATCGACGTAGCCACTACGCACCGACGCATGACGCCGCCTGTCACACCCATCCTAATCTCCCCCGTCACCAGTCCTAACGACGTCTCGATCCGAATGTCATTTTCCTAAAAATATATATATATATAAATAAATACGCGAACGAATTTCAACAAAAAAGAGTGATGCAACACAAGGACTTCCCAGGGGGTCACTCATCCTAGTACTACTCTCGCCCTAGCACACTAAACTTCAGAGTTCTAATGGGATCCGGTTTGTTTGTGCTGGTATGAACGCATCCATCTTTCCTACCACTCTAAATTAATTAAACACCTCCTTCCTCCCAATGCCCTAGCCTGCCCCCCACCGACCTAGCCTTCACACACCGACACATGACGCCGCTTGTCACGCGCATCCTAATCTCCCCCATCACCTGTCCTAACGACGTCTCGATCCGAATGTTGATTTCGTGAAAATATTTATATATATTATCAAATACGCCACCGAATGTCGACAAAAAAGAGGGATGCAACACGAGGACTTCCAGGAGGTCACCCATCCTAGTACTACTCTCGCTCAAATGCACTTAACTTCGGAGTTCTGATGGGATCCGGTGCGTTAGTGCTGGTATGATCGCATCCATCTTTCCTACCACTCTAATTTATATTAAACACCTCCTTCCTCCCAACGCCCTATCCTTACCCCTACCGACCAAGCCTCCACGAACCGACGCATGACGCCGCTTGTCACGCCCATCAAAATCACCCCCGTCACCAGTCCTAATGACGTCTCGATCCGAATGTCATTTTCAAAATATATATATATATATTATCAAATATGCGATCGAATTTCGAAAAAAAAAAGGATGCAACACGAGGACTTCCCAAGGGGTCACCCATCCGAGTATTACTCTCGCCCAAGAAAGCTTAACTTCGGAGTTCTGATGGGATCCCGTGCGATAGTGCTGGTATGATCGCATTCATCTTTCCAACCACTCTAAATTCTATTCAAATCCTCCTTCCTCCCAACGCCCTAACCTGGCCCCCACTGACCTAACCTCCACGCACCGACGCACGACACCTCCTATCACGCCCATCCTAATCGCCCCCGTCACCTATCCTAACGACGTCTCGATCCTAATGTCGTTTCCACAAAAAAATATATATATTATCAAATACGCGACCGAATTTCGATAAAAAAGAGGGATGCAACACGAGGACTTCCCACGGGGTCATCCATACTATTACTACTCTCGCTCAAGCACACTTAACTTTGAAAGTTCTAATGGGATCCGGTGCATTAGTGCTGGTTGGATCGCATCCATCTTTCCTAGTACTACTCTCACACAAGCACTCTTAACTTTGGAGTTTTGATGGGATCCGGCGCGTTAGTTCTGGTATGATCGCATCCATCTTTCCTACCACTCTGAATTCTATTAAACACCTCCTTCCTCCCAACGCCCTAGCCTGCCCCCCACCGTCCTAACCTCCCCGCACCGACGCATGACGCCGCCTGTCACGCCCATCTTAACCGCCCCAATCACCTGTCTTAATAACGTCTCGATCCGAATGTCATTTCCGCAAAAAGAAATATATATTACAAACTACGCGACCGAATTTCGACAAAAAAGAGGGATGCAACTCGAGGACTTCCCAGGGGGTCACCCATACTAGTACTATAATCGCCCAAGCAAGATTAACTTCAGAGTTCTATTGGAATCTTGTGCGTTAGTCCTGGTATGATTGCATTCATCTTTCCTACAACTCTAAATTCTATTAAACACCTCCTTCCTCCGAACGCCCTAGCCTGCACCTCACCGACCTAACCTCCCCACACCGATGCATGACGCCGCCTGTCACGCCCATCCTCATCTCCCCCGTCACCTGTCTTAACGACGTTTCGATCCGAATGTCATTTCCACAAAAAGAAATATATATTACAAAATACGCGATCGAATTTCGACAAAAAAGTGGTATGCAACACGAGGACTTCCCAGGGGGTCACCTATCCTAGTACTACTCTCGCCCAAGCATGCTTAACTTCGGAGTTATAATGGGATCCGGTGCGTTAGTGCTGGCATGATCGCATCCATCTTTCCAACTATTCTCAATTCTATTAAACACCTCCTTCTTCCCAACGCCCTAGCCTACCCCCCCACCGACCTAGCCTCCCCACACCGACGAATGACGCCGCCTGTCACGCCCATCCTAATCGCCCCCGTCACCTGTCTTAACGACGCCTCAATCCGAATTCGTTTCAGCAAAAAGAAATATATATTAAAAAATACGCGACCGAATTTCGACAAAAAAGTGGGATGCAACACGAAGACTTCCCAGGGTGTCACCCATCCTAGTACTACTCTCGCACAAGCACGCTAAACTTCGGAGTTCTGGTGGGATTCGGTGCGTTACTGCTGGTATGATCTCATCCATCTTTCCTACCACTCTGAATTCTATTAAACACCTCCTTCCTCCCAACACCCTAGCCTGCCCCTCACCGACCTAACCTCCCCGCACCGACGCATGACGCCGCCTGTCACGCCCATCCTCATCTCCCCCATCACCTGTCTTAATAACGTCTAGATCCGAATGTCATTTCCGTAAAAAGAAATATATATTACAAATTGCGCGACGGAATTTCAACAAAAAGGAGGGATGCAACACGAGGACTTCCCAGGAGGTCACCCATCCTAGTACTACTCTCGCCCAATCACGCTTAACTTCGGAGTTCTGATGGGATCTGATGCGTTAGTGCTGGTATGATCGCATCCATCTTCACTACCACTCTGAATTTTATTAAAAACCTCATTCCTCCCAACGCCCTAGCCTGCCCCCCATCGACCTAGCCTCCCCGCGCCGACGCATGACGCCGCCTATCACCCCATCCTAATCGCCCCCATCACCTGTCTTAATAACGTCTCGATCCGAATATCATTTCCTCAAAAAGAAATATATATTACAAACTATGCGACCGAATTTCGACAAAAAAGAGGCATGCAACACGAGGACTTCCCAGGGGGTAAGACATACTATTACTACTCTCTCCCAAGCACGCTTAACTTCGGAGTTTTGATGGGATCCGGTGCGTTAGTGTTTGTATGATCGCATCCATCTTTCCAACCACTCTGAATTCTATTAAACCTCTCCTTCCTCCCAACGCCCTAGCTTGCCCCCCACCGACGTAGCCTCCCCACACCGACGCACGACGCCGCCTGTCACGCCCATCCTAATCGCCCCCGTCACCTGTCTTAACGACGTCTCGATCAGAATGTCGTTTCCACAAAAAGAATTATATATTACAAAATACGCCACCGAATTTCGACAATAAAGTGGGATGCAACACGAGGACTTCCCAGGGGGTCACCCATTTTAGTACTACTGTTGACCAAGCACGCTTAACTTCGGAGTTTTGATAAGATCCGGTGCGTTAGTACTGGTATGATCGCATCCATCTTTCCTACCACTCTAAATTCTATTAAACACCTCCTTCCTCCCAACGCCTTAGACTGCCCCCCACCGACCTAGCCTCCCCGCACCGACGAATGACGCCGCCTGTCACGGCCATCCTAATCGCCCCGTCACCTGTCTTAACGACGTCTCGATCCCAATGTCATTTCCGCAAAAAGAAATATATATTAGAAAATACGCGATCGAATTTCGACAAAAAAGTGGGATGCAACACGAGGACTTCCTAGGGGGTCACCCATCCTAGTACATCTCTCGCCCAAGCACGCATAACTTCGAAGTTTTGAAGGGATCCGGTGCATTAGTGCTGGCATGATCGCATCCGTCTTTCCTATCACTCTGAATTCTATAAACACCTTCTTCCTCCCAACGCCCTAGCCTGCCCCCAACCGACCTAGCCTCCCCGCACTGACGCATGACGCCGCTTGTCAAGCCCCTCCTTATCGACCCCGTCACCTTTCTTAACGACGTCTCGATACGAATGTCGTTTCCACAAAAAGAATTATATAATACAAAATACGCGATCGAATTTCGACAAAACACTGGGATGCAACTCGAGGACTTCCCAGGGGGTAACCCATCCTAGTACTACTCTCGCCCAAGCACGCTTAACTTTGGAGTTTTTATAAGATACGGTGCGTTAGTGCTGCTATGATTGCATCCATATTTCCTACCACTCTAAATTCTATTAAACACCTCCTTCCTCCCAACGCCTTAGACTTCCCCCCACCGACCTAGCCTCCCCGCACCAACGAAAGACGTCGCGTGTCACGGCCATCCTAATCGCCCCGCCACCTGTCTTAACGACGTCTCGATTCGAATATCATTTCCGCGAATAGAAATATATATTACAAACTACGCAACCGAATTTCGACAAAAAAGGGATGCAAGAAGAGGACTTCCCAGAGGGTCACCCATCCTAGAACTACTCTCGCCAAGCTCGATTAACTTCAGAGTTCTGATGGGATCCGGTGCGTTAGTGTTGGTATGATCGCATCCATCTTTCCTACCACTCTGAATTATATTAAACACCTACTTCCTCCCAACGCCCTAGCCTGTCCCTCACCGACCTAGCCTCCCCGAACCGACGCATGACGCCTATTTTCACGCCCATCTTAATCGCCCCTGTCACCTGTCCTAACGAATTCTCGATCCGAATGTCGTCTCCACAAAAAAATATACAAATTATAAAATACGAGACCGAATTTCGACCAAAAACAGGGATGCAACACGAGGACTTCCCAAAGGGTCACCCATCCTAGTACAACTCTCGCCAAAGCATGTTTAACTTCGGAGTTGTATTGGGATCCGGAGCGTTAGTGCTGGTATGATCGCATCCATCTTTCCAACCACTTTGAATTCTATTAAACACCTCCTTCCTCCCAACGCCCTACCGTGCCCCCCACCGTCCTAGCCTCGCCACACCGACGCATGACGCCACCTATCACGCCCATCCTAATCGCCCCCGTCACCTGTCTTAACGACGTCTCCATCCGAATGTCGTTTTCACAAAAAGAAATATATATTACAAAATACGCTACCGAATTTCGACAAAAAAGTGGGTTGCAACACGAGGACTTCCAGGGGGTCACCCATCCTAGTACTACTCTCGCCCAAGCACGCTTAACTTATGAGTTTTGATGAGATTCGGTGCGTTTGTGCTGGCATGATCGCATCAATCTTTCCTACCACTCTAAATTCTATTAAACACCTCCTTCCTCCCAATGCCCTACCCTGCCCCATACCGACCTAGTCTTCCCGAACGGACGCATGACGCCGATTGTCACGC
>JAGDQO010003273.1:0-11847 GCA_018342035.1 Solanum appendiculatum | reverse complement strand
TTTGAGAGATATCTGGAAGAGGTTAAAAGAAATTTGCTTTCTTCTATTAATCAGTTTGATAAATCTGATACATCGATGAAAAGCGAAAATATCCATGAAGATATTCAAGACGCCCAATTTCCTGAAGAAATTTCTACAGAGGAAGCTCTGTGAAAGCCAGAAATTAATTCTGAGAAATTAAAGGAAAAGCGCAACAATAATTCAGTTTGGCTTTTTGAAAAAGTAAAGCCGCCAGAGGGACCTATAGAAACAGTAGATATACTGTAACATCGCACTATGAAATAAGTGCGTAGGACCCAATTATGTCGGGTCACTGTACAAATAGTTATTTTCTTTTTCTATTTAAGAGACCTTCCTTCAGTTAGAGAAGGCAAGTCCTTTCTAGGCAAGTTTTAGTTTTTCTCTCTTTGTAAAGAAAAATTTTATAAAATCTTCAAACTTTTGAAGGCAAAGATCGGTGGTGGATCTGAGTAAGTACTATAATTTTTTATTTCTTTATTGTTCTTACAGTTCTATGATAGGCTAAACATATCATATCTATGGTAGAATTATACTGAAGAAGTTGTTGGTAACTATGAAAGTAAGCTAGACTCAATTTAGATGTAAAAGATTAATTTTAAGTTCATCTTAGCTTGGTTCCAAGATGGTGGTACAGTCAGATCTAATGAAAGTTTGAATAAATCTGGGTTTGATAAGCTGTGGAAAGTAAGTCCCCGTTATGAGGAGAAAAAGGGGCAGATAAATCCCGGTTAGAACCTTCAGATCTAGATTATTCAAGCTTTAATTTGATTCTAGACAGGCCCTTTGCTTGGGTAAAAGATTACCATACAGTTATTATGAAATTAAAATTTGTCTTAAACATTTCGATTGTCTTCTGTACAATGATCTAGATCAAGGTTATTATGGCGGACTACCGCCCGATAACGTCGATCCTTATTATGGTATCAGAGCCTAGGTATTTTCATAGTAATCAAGATTTCTAAAGTTATAAATCTATCATAGATATGTTTAAAGCTTATCTGTTTTAACTGTTGTATGGAACAGGAAATGATTAGTACTAAAAGTACTAGATTGCAAGAGGTAGATTTACCTCAGAATTTAGACTTGTTAAACATGTGGACTATTCCTAAAGTCCAGCTAAATACTATCTATGATTATGGGTGGTTTGATAAATTTTCTTCAAAGCAATTGATTAAAACTACTGAACAAAGTATAACTTTGAACTCTTTTGAACAAACTATTCGTTTATTAAGCGAAAGAGATATTAATATGTATCGCAATCGTTATAATTATATGCATATTGGCATGGTGCAGATTGCTTTTAAACCATTAACTCTGAAAGGGTTACCTGAAACTTTTATGGCTGCTTTGCGTGATGCTAGAAATTATAATTTTAGACAGTCATTAATTGGTTCGATAGAATCAACTGTTGCTTATGGGTCAGTTTATTTTAACACTCAGCCTAATTTGCAATTATCTTTATCAGATGTTAATATTCTTGATGCTTTGACTTTGAATATTAAAACGCATGGTTATAATTATGCGCCTGGTTCTGAATTGTTATGTTTATCTTATAGAATTTATTATAGACTGTTATCTACTTTGAATCCAAAGTGTAAATTGTTTGATAATTCTCAACAAACTGTTTTGATAGAAACAAATTTCTCTAAATCTAAGATTTCTACTAGGAGAACTATTCTTTGGGATGAAATTGATTTTCCTTCTAGTTGGATTTTAAATTCTGTAATTGCTCCTGAGCAATTAACTAATGAAATTAGTAATACTGATTTTTCGCATGTGTCTCAAGAAATGGATGGGAGAATTGTTATACAATTTGATAATAGTAATACAGGTAGATTTAATGATAGATCTACAGTTTATTCAAGACAGTCTTTCTCTGAAGCCAGATTGCCAAAACCAATGGTAAGTCATATTTCTCCATTAGATTCAAGATTTGGATCAGCTAGAAATAGACCTGCTTCTTTGCATACTTTGGTAACAGAAGACCCTGTTAAAGAAAGAGCCAAAGAAGTTATAAAGATTGATCCGAGAACAAATATTGTTCAAATAATTAACACGCAGGGAGATGAGATATCTGCGTCACAAGCAGGAGATATACCTACTGCATCCGAGATGGGATATGATCGAAATGAAATTTAATGATTTCACAACAAATTGATTTTAGCCCTGGTTCACAGGCTAGAAGATTCATTCAAAATGAATTTTTCTCTGAAAAATGGAACAAGTTTAAAACTTGGTTTTTTAAATCATATTCAAAAGAAGATTTAAATAATATTTCTCAAGAATTTTATGAATTCTGTGCATTGCATAATCAAATTGTGCATTTTGTTCCTTGGTATATAACTACTTATATTCCTTTATTTATAAATATTTTAACTAGATCTTATAAAGATTCTGCAGGAAATATCACAAGAGCTGTATATCCTCCGCAAAATCTTTTTATGTTACCCAATAATACTGGGATTACTTTTGAAGCTTTTCAAGAATTTATTGATTTAAAAATAGCACTTGTTAGTGTTAAAGAAATAAATAAATTGATTGCTCAAAATAATTATTTGAGTTTATATGTTAAAGTTTTGGGAGAACATATTAGTTCCCTAGATATAAAAATTGAAGATTTAACTGATTTAGTGAAAGATATTTCAAAGAAAATAAAAAATGCTGAGAAAGAAAAGGTAACTGAAGTGGCTTCTACTTCACAAGCTACTAAGGAAGTTCCCATTCCAGCAGTTTCAATTAATATTCAAAGACCTCCTGATATTCAAGGATTTCGTTTTAAAAACAAAAATGATTTAGAAGATTTGCTAGATGAAAAATTTGAACAAATGACTAGCAGATTTAAAAATTTGAATTTAAAACCGATTCAATTATCTGAAGATTTTGTGAAAACTTTAGAAGAATCTGGTAATCATAAAGAAGAGATTTTTTCTGAAATGAATAAATTAAAAGGATATTTTAAAAATAAAAGTTTTGCTGATAAACCCCGTATGCAGACTTTTTATTATCCTCGTCCAACTCCTCAAGATGTTCTTATTGAAGAAAGAGATTGGAATCAGACTAATACGTCTTATAACGGAACAGAGATTTATGAATGGAATCTCGATGGGTTAACAGATAGACAGTTAACTATCATGGTTCATCGTATGTTGATGTACTCTACTATTTGTAGAAGTGTTAACAATTCTGATAAGAATATCTGCAAAATGATAGTTGCAGGGTTTACTGGTCAATTACGAGGCTGGTGGGATAATTATTTATCAACTGAAGAAAAAGCTTTGGTGATAAATGCTAGAGCCATGGATGAAGGACATGACAATCTAGGTATGGCTTTAGTCTCTAATAGAGAAGATGCTGTGTATACTTTGGTTCATACAATTTTAGAACATTTTAATGGTCGTTATACTAATCAGCATGAAACAGTGCGAACTTTGCTTAATGGTCTTCGATGCAGGACTTTGAGTGAGTTTAGATGGTACAAAGATACGTACCTAAGTAGGGTAATGGAACTACCTGAAAATAAAGAAGTTTATTGGAAAGCAAAGTTTATAGATGGGCTTCCACCTTTATTTGCTGAAAGAGTAAGAAGGGTTTTAAGAAGTGATAATAGTAAAGAAATTCACTATGAGCTTTTAACATATGGAAAGCTGATAGGAATTTGCACACAAGAAGGATTAAACTTGTGTAATGAACTTAGACTATCCAGACAATTGAAAATGGATAGAATGAAAGAGAAAAATCAGATGGGTGATTTTTGTTCTCAATTTGGTCTTCCTGATATTTCTGGAAGAAGTAAAAGAAAAGATAAGTCTGAAAAGACTTATGAAAGAAGAAGAAGATCGAGAAAACGATCAAAAGAGGAAAGAGAAGCTAGAAAGAGCTCTCGAAGAGAAAAAAGATTTGCCAGAAATAGATCAAAAAGAGATTTGGCAAAAATCAAATGTTACAAATGTGGAAAATATGGTCATATTGCTCCAAATTGTAAGTTGGAAAAGCTTAAAGCATTGGAATTAGATGAAGGTTTATATGATAAACTTCATGCTGTATTATATACATCTGGTTCTGAATCAGACTATAATACGGTAAGTGATTCAGAAGATGAAGTTGAGTTAATAGATTTTTCTGAAGAAGAACAGGTTTGTAATACCAGTTGTGATAAATGTAATGATAGTAACTGTGTCTGTGAAAATAATGAATTTTATAAATTGCAGGCTCAATTTCAAGATTTGAATGTTAATACTCTCACTGCTGATAATGTGATTGAATTATTAAAAGATGTTACTGATAATAAACTTCGGGAAAAGATAATTGAATTAGCCTCAACTGGGTCTACTTCAGTATCTCAAAAAACTTTTGAAAAACCCAGAAGCTTTGATTATCAGCCTCCTTATTCTATAAACGAAGTTAATAATCGTTTAATGAAAAGGAATAATGATAAAGTTGTGATAAGAGATTCTTCTTTCAATGATTTAAAGGAAGAGATTGAAAATTTAAAAAAAGAAATTAAATTGATTAAGCAGAATCAACTTGTCTGCGATCATAGGATAACTCAGGTAGAGAAAGTTCATTCTTTAACTGAGAAATCTAATGATAAAGGGAAAAACGTCGTTGAAAACGATGAAGTTTTACCAACTGATCATTTTGAAAATTTAAATAAAAATGATAATTCTTTTCTTGGAATGATGCAAGTTATTACTGCTCATAAATGGTATGTTAAATGTACTATTTTAATTGATAATAATTTCTCTATAACTGATGTTGCTATGATTGATAGTGGTGCAGATGTAAGCTGCATTCAAGAAGGATTGATTCCTTCAAAATATTTTCAAAAAACTACTCATACAGTTAAATCTGCTTCTGGACATTCTTTAGATATAAAGTATAAATTGTCCAATGTAAGTATTTGTCAAAATAAAGTTTGTATTCCTCACTTTTTCTTTTTGGTTAAAAATCAGTTATATCCTCCTATAATTTTAGGAACTCCGTTTATAAATGCTATTTATCCTTTTTCTCACGTTGATGCTAAAGGATTTATTGCAGGAAAAGGAGATAAGCAGGTTAAGTTTGAATTTATAACTAATCCTGTTTCTAAAGAAATTAGTGCTTTAATTGATATGAAGCAAAAGCATGTTGATAATTTACAATTTGAATGTTATAGCATGAATGTTTATGAAACTATGAAATCAGTGAAAGTGCAAGAAAAAATTAAATTAATCACTGATCAATTATCTGTTGATATTTGTGCAGATCATCCTAGTGCTTTTTGGGATAGAAAAAAGCATATTGTCACTCTTCCATATGAAGAGGATTTTGTGGAGGAAAATATTCCCACTAAATCAAGACCATGTCAGATGAATTCTGAACTAGTAGAATTCTGTAAAAAAGAGATTGATAATCTTTTACAAAAGAATTTGATAAAACCTTCCAAGTCTCCTTGGTCGTGTACAGCATTTTATGTTAATAACGCTGCTGAAAAGGAAAGAGGTGTTCCCAGATTGGTTATTAATTATAAACCTCTTAATAAATTTCTTAAATGGATTAGATACCCTATTCCTAATAAAAAGGATCTTTTATCTAGATTATATGATGCCAATCTATTTTCAAAATTTGATTTAAAATCAGGTTATTGGCAGATACAGATATTTAAAGAGCATGCTTATAGAACTGCTTTTAATGTTCCGTTTGGTCAATATGAATGGAATGTTATGCCTTTTGGATTGAAAAATGCGCCTTCTGAATTTCAGAAGATTATGAATGATATTTTTAATCCTTATATGGATTTTATTATTGTTTATATTGATGATATTCTTGTTTATTCTAAAACTGTGGAAATGCATATTAAGCATTTAGAAATATTTAAAAAGGTTGTTATTCAAAATGGTTTAGTTATATCAAAACCAAAAATGAGTTTATTTCAAACTGAAGTAAGATTTCTAGGACATTTGATTTGTCAAGGAAAGATAACTCCTATTCAAAGATCTATTGACTTTGCATCTAAATTTCCTGATGTTATTTCTGATAGAACTCAATTGCAGAGATTTCTTGGAAGTTTGAATTATATTTCCCCCTTTTATAAAAATCTCTCTAGAGATTTGGCTCCTTTATTTGACAGGTTAAAAAAGGATTATAAATCTCCTTGGACTAATGAACATACTAAATTTGTTCAATTTGTTAAACAAAAGATTAATGATTTGCCATGTTTAACTCTTGCTAATCCAGCTTGGCAAAAGATTATTGAGACTGATGCGTCTAATATTGGCTATGGAGGAATTTTGAAACAAATTAATCCTCATGATAAAATTGAATATCTGATTAGATATCATTCTGGTAAATGGACAGAGGCTCAAAAGAAATATGCCACTGTTGCACATGAAATGTTAACTATTGTTAAATGTGTTTTAAAATTTCAGGATGATTTATATAATCAAAAGTTTTTAATAAAAACTGATGCTCAAGCTGTTAAATTTATGTTTAATAAAGATTTTAAACATGATGCTTCGAAATTAATATTTGCCAGATGGCAGGCACAGCTGGCAGGCACAGCTGGCTCCCTTTGATTTTGAAATTGTTTATAAAAAGGGAAGTGAAAATTCCTTACCTGATTTTTTATCTAGAGAATTTATTCAATGAATTCTGAACATTTAAATATTTTTATTGAGCAAGGTAGTTTGTTAGCAATTCTGCAGGTGATAAAATTGCCTAGAGATATTCAAGAAAATATTCTTGAAAAAATCATTAATGATATAATGCGTCAAGATATTATAGATGCAGTTCAAGATTTATTGATAGAAGAAAGAGATGAATTTATTTATGATTACTTATCAGAATAAATGTTTCTCTTTCAGAATGAAATCCTCGAATTATCGAGGAAGAGGCAGAGGAAGAGGAGGAAGATCATCCTCTCAAACAAAGTCATACTCGCAGGCATCCTCATATGGATCGTCGTCGCAAAGTTTCCCAGTTATACAAATGGGAAATAAAACTTTGGTAAATGAGAAGATTTCTCAAAATCCATCTTCGGTACATTTGGAAGATATTCCAAATGATCATCCTTTATATGCTCAATTACAAGCATATATGGAAAGTCAAAAGAGAAAAGATACTTTCTCTTCTGTAGCTCAAGAAGAAAATGATGATATCAAAGCTTATGAAAGAGTAAGCAAAAAGGAAATGATATTTCCAGTCGAAAATGCTGAGATTCAGCGAAAAGAAGAACCGTGGAAGATATTTCACAGGTATTTAATAACTGGGTTATACTATCCAGGAGAGTCATATAAGACTCGATCTTATTATGAGACTATTCTTAAAGAAACAGGTAGTGCAGATTTCCAGCACTTCTCGGGATATAACTCGAGTGAGAATTCTTATAATTTCTCAAAAATTATAATAAAACAGATTATATCTGTTGAAGAATGGGGAATATCCACAATGAAAGAAAGACAGATAAGTCTTAACAAGGTAAAGATGAATTTTACTTACTGGGATTATATCCAAGCTTTTGATAAAGTGTTATACTACAATAACGAAAGGCACAAACACACTTGGTTTGTGAAAATATGTTCGAAGATATTTGAACAGCAAATTCCAAATTGGTTTTTGTCATGGTGGTCATACCACGGTCCAACGGTAAAGATTTTACCTCCTTTATTTTCAAAGTTATACAAAGAATGGGTGAAAGTTTCACCAAAATTATCTGAGTTATACTCAAGAGAACATATTAGTTCTTTAGAAAACATTGATCAAATTTATTTCTTTATTGAATTTTCAATTCCATGGATTCATAAGTGGACTCCAGAATTAGGATTTAATGAAGAACAAATTCCTTGTTTATATAGAATCTTTTATAATAATTTCTGGGATAAATTGATAAAGAAGGATCCCAAGACCAAAGAATTGTTTGGTCAAGAATTGATAAATGAAATTACAAGTACTATTCAGGAGTATTCTAAGACTCCTATGAAAGAAGTGATAGATGACTCTTCAGTCAGACATATGGCACGAAGAATTTCAGTGCAAGAAGGAGATAAAGATGAAATGATCGAGAGATATCTGGAAGAGGTTAAAAGAAATTTGCTTTCTTCTATCAATCAGTTTGATAAATCTGATACATCAATGAAAAGTGAAAATAGCCATGAAGATATTCAAGACTCTCAATTTCCTGAAGAAATTTCTACAGAGGAAGCTCTGCTGAAAGCAGAAAAATTAATTCGAGAAATTAAAGGAAAAGCGCAACAATAATTCAGTTTGGCTTTTTGAAAAAGTAAAGCCGCCAGAGGGACCTATAGAAACAGTAGATATACTGTAACATAGCACTATGAAATAAGTGCGTAGGACCCAATTATGTCGGGTCACTGTACAAATAGTCATTTTCTTTTTCTATTTAAGAGACCTTCCTTCATTCAGAGAAGGCAAGTCCTTTCTAGGCAAGTTTTAGTTTTTCTCTCTTTGTAAAGAAAAAATTTATAAAATCTTCAAACTTTTGAAGGCAAGATCGGTGGTGGATCTGAGTAAGTACTATAATTTTTATTTCTTTATTTTTCTTACAGTTCTATGATAGGCTAAATATATCATATCTATGGTAGAATTATACTGAAGAACTCGTTGATAACTATGAAAGTAAGCTAGACTCAATTTAGATGTAAAAGATTAATTTTAAATTCATTTTAACTTGGTTCCAAGATGGTGGTACAGTCAGATCTAATGAAAGGTTGAATAAATCTGGGTTTGATAAGCTGAGGAAAGTAAGTCCCCGTTATGAGGAGAAAAAGGGGCAGATAAATCTCGGTTAGAACCTTCAGATCTAGATTATTCAAGCTTTAATTTGATTCTAGACAGGCCCTTTGCTTGGGTAAAAGATTACCATACAGTTATTATGAAATTAAAATTTGTCTTAAACATTTCGATTGTCTTCTGTACAATGATCTAGATCAAGGTTATTATGGCGGACTACCGCCCGATAACGTCGATCCTTATTATGTAAAAACAGATTATATCTATTGAAGAATGGGGAATATCCACAATGAAAGAAAGACAGATAAGTCTTAACAAGGTAAAGATGAATTTTACTTACTGGGATTATATCCAAGCTTTTGATAAAGTGTTATACTACAATAACGAAAGGCACAAACACACTTGGTTTGTGAAAATATGTTCGAAGATATTTGAACAGCAAATTCCAAATTGGTTTTTGTCATGGTGGTCATACCACGGTCCAACGGTAAAGATTTTACCTCCTTTATTTTCAAAGTTATACAAAGAATGGGTGAAAGTTTCACCAAAATTATCTGAGTTATACTCAAGAGAACATATTAGTTCTTTAGAAAACATTGATCAAATTTATTTCTTTATTGAATTTTCAATTCCATGGATTCATAAGTGGACTCCAGAATTAGGATTTAATGAAGAACAAATTCCCTTTTTATATAGAATCTTTTATAATAATTTCTGGGATAAATTGATAAAGAAGGATCCCAAGACCAAAGAATTGTTTGGTCAAGAATTGATAAATGAAGTTACGATCTATCATTAAATCTACCTGTATTACTATTATCAAATTGTATAACAATTCTCCCATCCATTTCTTGAGACACATGCGAAAATCAGTATTACTAATTTCATTAGTTAATTGCTCAGGAGCAATCACAGAATTTAAAATCCAACTAGAAGGAAAATCAATTTCATCCCAAAGAATAGTTCTCCTAGTAGAAATCTTAGATTTAGAGAAATTTGTTTCTATCAAAACAGTTTGTTGAGAATTATCAAACAATTTACACTCCCTTTGATTTTGAAATTGTTTATAAAAAGGGAAGTGAAAATTCCTTACCTGATTTTTTATCTAGAGAATTTATTCAATGAATTCTGAACATTTAAATATTTTTATTGAGCAAGATAGTTTGCTAGCAATTTTGCAAGTGATAAAATTGCCTAGAGATATTCAAGAAAATATTCTTGAAAAAATCATTAATGATATAATGCGTCAAGATATTATAGATGCAGTTCAAGATTTATTGATAGAAGAAAGAGATGAATTTATTTATGATTACTTATCAGAATAAATGTTTAAATCTTGAATCTAATGGAGAAATATGACTTACCATTGGTTTTGGCAATCTGGCTTCAGAGAAAGACTGTCTTGAATAAACTGTAGATCTATCATTAAATCTACCTGTATTACTATTATCAAATTGTATAACAATTCTCCCATCCATTTCTTGAGACACATGCGAAAAATCAGTATTACTAATTTCATTAGTTAATTGCTCAGGAGCAATCACAGAATTTAAAATCCAACTAGAAGGAAAATCAATTTCATCCCAAAGAATAGTTCTCCTAGTAGAAATCTTAGATTTAGAGAAATTTGTTTCTATCAAAACAGTTTGTTGAGAATTATCAAACAATTTACACTTTGGATTCAAAGTAGATAACAGTCTATAATAAATTCTATAAGATAAACATAACAATTCAGAACCAGGCGCATAATTATAACCATGCGTTTTAATATTCAAAGTCAAAGCATCAAGAATATTAACATCTGATAAAGATAATTGCAAATTAGGCTGAGTGTTAAAATAAACTGGCCCATAAGCAACAGTTGATTCTATCGAACCAATTAATGGTATTTTCATAGTAATCAAGATTTCTAAAGTTATAAATCTATCATAGATATGTTTAAAGCTTATCTGTTTTAACTGTTGTATGGAACAGGAAATGATTAGTACTAAAAGTACTAGATTGCAAGAGGTAGATTTACCTCAGAATTTAGACTTGTTAAACAAGTGGACTATTCCTAAAGTCCAGCTAAATACTATCTATGATTATGGGTGGTTTGATAAATTTTCTTCAAAGCAATTGATTAAAACTACTGAACAAAGTATAACTTTGAACTCTTCTGAACAAACTATTCGTTTATTAAGCGAAAGAGATATTAATATGTATCGCAATCGTTATAATTATATGCATATTGGCATGGTGCAGATTGCTTTTAAACCATTAACTCTGAAAGGGTTACCTGAAACTTTTATGGCTGCTTTGCGTGATGCTAGAAATTATAATTTTAGACAGTCATTAATTGGTTCGATAGAATCAACTGTTGCTTAAGGGTCAGTTTATTTTAACACTCAGCCTAATTTGCAATTATCTTTATCAGATGTTAATATTCTTGATGCTTTGACTTTGAATATTAAAACGCATGGTTATAATTATGCGCCTGGTTCTGAATTGTTATGTTTATCTTATAGAATTTATTATAGACTGTTATCTACTTTGAATCCAAAGTGTAAATTGTTTGATAATTCTCAACAAACTGTTTTGATAGAAACAAATTTCTCTAAATCTAAGATTTCTACTAGGAGAACTATTCTTTGGGATGAAATTGATTTTCCTTCTAGTTGGATTTTAAATTCTGTGATTGCTCCTGAGCAATTAACTAATGAAATTAGTAATACTGATTTTTCGCATGTGTCTCAAGAAATGGATGGGAGAATTGTTATACAATTTGATAATAGTAATACAGGTAGATTTAATGATAGATCTACAGTTTATTCAAGACAGTCTTTCTCTGAAGCCAGATTGCCAAAACCAATGGTAAGTCATATTTCTCCATTAGATTCAAGATTTGGATCAGCTAGAAATAGACCTGCTTCTTTGCATACTTTGGTAACAGAAGACCCTGTTAAAGAAAGAGCCAAAGAAGTTATAAAGATTGATCCGAGAACAAATATTGTTCAAATAATTAACACGCAGGGAGATGAGATATCTGCGTCACAAGCAGGAGATATACCTACTGCATCCGAGATGGGATATGATCGAAAATAATAATAATAATAATAA